>JAHQIW010004845.1:0-76591 GCA_019055375.1 Parelaphostrongylus tenuis | reverse complement strand
TATTGATGGAGAGCGATATTATCCATTCTGCTGCCTTTATGCATCGAGATCAGCCTATATTTCCCGTGGGACTCGGCGAGGTGAAGTTCGTTTTTCGAACGATCGTTGCAGTACCAAAATCTCAAAGGGAAAGAAAAAAAAGCAACTTTTGAATGGCTAAATTGCGCGACTATTTGAACGTCCATAAGTCAGAAATGGTACGCTATGTCGTAAAGAAGTCGAACACCGATGATTGACCATTGATTGAGTTCGAAATCTGAACTTTCGTATGTTTATCACTTAAGATTCTTTAGCAAAACAAAAAAAATCTCTCTTGTATTCATATGATGGCAAGTTTGAGTCGTTTCGTTGCCGATGAGAACTTTGCTTCCAGAAGTTTTTCCCTCTAATGAATTCTCATGCAACTGATCTTCATCGTGTGATCGCAAGAATATCATTTACGATACCTTTATATAAGCCTGCTGCTCACGAATAGCTGAAGTTGAATCTCTTTAGGTCGCTTGATGTCTAGTGTGTTAACGCTCTGTTCCTAAACTCTTAAGGGACCGCATGTATAAAATGCGACACACTATTGTTTAGAGGCCTTTTTTGCTGAATAAAAGATTTCTTACAGACGCTTGATAATCATTCGAAAGCCTAAATCTCTTCATTTGTACCGACATGTTTCATTTTTGAAGAAGAATTATTACTAGATTGTAGCAGCAAAAATAAAACTTCATTTCACACTCAACTTGCTTCAGTTGCTCGGCTGGGGTTTCGATCTGGCCTTCACTAAAGTTTTACTAATCTCATAATTATTATTGGAGCCAACATGTCATGTGATCTATGATGAACTCTTGTACATCCCGATAAACGTGTTTCGGTCTTACAGACTCTTCAATCGGGCATGTCCTTCGTCTTTGATCAATCCTCTCGAGGCCCCTATATCCCCTATAAATTTTACTGTTCATTAGATAGCCCAAATTCCGGGACTACTAAAAATGTAACCGGTTTTTTGAAATATCATTACAAACGCTAAGAGTGAAAAGTAGATTCAATTCTGCGCCTAAAATGACACCCTGCCGCTTGAGCTTAGGTGGGTTCATTGGCAAATATGGATTAATTTCAAACGTCGACGTATCTTATCGCTACATAAAGAATGAAATTTTACGAATGAACCTTTTGAAGAGGTTTTCTCATATAAAAACGACTACTTCTTCTGAAATTCTTCATTTTTCAGCGAATACCACATCCTTGTGAAGAAAGACAAATTTTTAACCTTTATTATGCATTTGTATCGCCTGTCTTGCAAGCACAAACTATGAAGGTTCCTCATCTACAACTAATCACCTTTGACAGAGTTCTACGTGGGAGTAATTGTAGTATGTAGGGAGAAAGTATAGGAAGAGTACATGTTCATAATTGCAGAGAATAATAGATAGTTTTCCTCTGTTTTCACCCATATACCAAAAAGTGTGTTTTGCATTCTTTTTTGACCTTTGAGTGGTCAATCGATAGCTTGAATTTCGAGAATTCGAACGGTGTATTTTATTTTGCAAGTGGTTTTCTACACTTTGCTCAAATACTAGAAATAAAATTTTATTTCACAATCAAGCAGCCTCTGGTGGACACAGTATTTTATTCAGACACCCAGTAACCATGCAATAGCAGAAATTTCAATAATTTTGATGTTCTGGTTTTCAAAAACTACTTTCTATTGCGTTGCTACAACTGAAACAATAGTGAGTGCGCGTTCGGAGCCGTGTCGATCACAGCATGAGTCATTGTTTTTGACAAATTACTCATTGTTTTCTATGTTATACTAAGTATGATGACTCCTGAGTCTTGTGTAGAACTAAAGAAAATAAAAAATAAAGATTTTTATTGCGATCTCCTCTGTACAATGCGATATTGATCAAATGCTATATTCAGTATAATCGCGTAGTGAACCAGCGTTGTTCTCTAATCAAGATATGTTTCTGAAGCGAAAAGCATATGAGCGAATAGAAAAAACCTTACTCTATCAAAGTGATGCAAGAATTTCGAAATTTCTTGGCAAAACTGCAATAAAAAAGCTTCAATCAAAAACGAAAATCGCGCAAGTCGCTTTGCGTGCATTGATTTCTAAAGTAGTTCCTTACTTTACGCAGTGATAAGAAGATAGTAAAAGGCTGAAGATTACTAATCGTGGTCTTCATTTTTCATAATTAATATTTCAAATTTTTCTTCTCTTATCTGAGGTTCACGACTGAAAGCAAATTTAGCGATGGCCTCGTTAAAGTCATGAGAGCGCGCGCAGTGTCGGAAACGCATAGCGACGGATCGAGTTCATGACAAGGACATCAAGACCAAAGCTTTGCTCCGATTTCTACATTCTTGCAGTCACACCATACATCGCACTCTGCTCTTCATAGTAAAATTAAGTGATGAATAGAAAATTATGATTACGGGTCAGGAGTTTTGTGCACTTTAGAGCGCTAAAATTCGTGCAAGAAAAATTATACTATGAATCGCGGCGTTTTTTTGCGGACATTGGCACGTTTGATTTTATAAGCTGCACTAAGTCGAAATAAAACGATACATGAATTTTTCCCTTTGGTGAATCAAAAGGACGTTAACATCACACTGCGCTTAACACTGAACATGGGATGTCTTCGCTTGCAAGGAGACGAATGAATATCTGTCCTAATTCGCTGGACAGGAAGTTTTGCAGAATTGTTAGTAATCATTCGAAAGCTCAAATTCTGGTCAGCGCCGTGCGCAGTCGATTTCTGGAAGAGTCTTTGACAAAATCCTTCAGTGTGAGGAAAACATTTGTGATTTACACACACTTGTTTTCGTTGCAAGGCAGAGCTCTTTCTTATAACTCTTGCCAATCATTCGATAGCGTAAGGTTCGCTTATTCCAACGCTGTTTATTCTTTGCAAAGATCCATTCTTTACAGTGCAGCAGAGAAAATAAAATTGAAACCCATGGGCGAGCAAGTGATCTTTGGCCAAATCACGGGCCTCTGGGTAAAGCGGCAAGGTAGATTGACACAATGATCGGTCGATATTCGAAGCATGCGAACGTGTAGGGAAAATCTCGTAGCATCTAAATGTCCTCAGGTTAGTGTTGGAAGTAGTTAGGACGTTGTAGCCCCTGCATTCCATCAAAATGATCATAACGATGATTGATTTATCCGTTTTTATGGAAAGATAAAGTTATTCAAAGTCTTTTGGTAGCAGAGTTTCACGCTCTATCTGGAGTTTCTCTTTCAAGGCGAGAAACATTCTTTTTGAATAAAAAAGCCTGCTTCTCATAAAACCGGTGAAAAATCGATCGATCATCGCGTCATCCCAACTTGCTATCCCACCCGCGACCCGTGAATTGGCCAAAGACCACCTACTCGCGCATGCGAATTCCATCTTATTTTCCTGCTGAATTGAAAGAAACTGTCTTTTCAGAAAATATGCAGAGCATTGTAATGACTGCAATCGCGCTATCGATTGATTACTAATAGGCTAAACAAAAATCCTGTCCGGAGAAAAATATGCGCATGTGAAACATAAATTTATTGTGGTTTTTATAGCATTATAAAAAGGTTTTTTTCGTAAACTAACTGAGTCTAGCTTTAGCCAAAGATTGAAGCTTTCGAGTGATTACTAAGACTCCTGTGAAAAGTCCCTATCCAGCGAATAAGGTCTAATATTCTTTTGTCTTCTTATAACCGAAAAAACTTGAATATATTTATTATTCATGTAGCGTTATGTTTCGTTCAGCAGTTGAAAATTTCTTTCACAATGGAAGCAAAGACTGATTTTATGCAGCTCTTGCTCTGAATAATATACCGGGAAACGGTAGAAGTACTGTAATATCACTTTCTTTTCACTCTATCTGAATCATATCACAGTTTCTTTTTTCTGTGCCGATTCTAGTACTTTCTACTTCGCGTTCGATTCTCCTCCTCTACTTACTTGAAGATTTCACTTTCTTCAACGTCGTAGAATACTGATTGAGCAGATCTCCTTACAATTTCGTAGGTAGTCGAGCTAAGGTGTTTCTCTGTGTTCGTTGAATGACTGTAGGAGAGTGTCCGGTAGTGTGGGGGGATCACGCTGCGTCGAACCACGCCAAACATCAATGCCATCCGGCCACTGATCCTCCGCTACAAAACCAAATGAGAAATTTGTCTACAATTTCATACAATTAGCTGCTAATAGTTTTGCATTACGTACCATTCTTTCTTAAAGGCTCTTAAATTATACGCTTTTTCAGAAGGAATACAACCCAAAACCTAGATTGCGTGGTAGGACCCGTTGGATTGGTGCTGCTGACGCATCAGTGGGATGAATGCTCTACACGGCGTCCACTCTGAAGTACAACAAGTCACTTACCATATTTTTTAAACCAAATTTTCGATGACTTATGCATAATCGTATATGCAATAGTTGAAGTAGAATTCCCCAGATATTACAGATGAACGGCCAACATTCTGTTAGTTACGCAGAGCTTATGCAACAAATTCACAAGCTGGGAAGTTTAGTCACCTTGTGATTGGTATGGTCCACTGCCCACATAAGTTTTGCTAGCTCTCGTCACTATTATTTGTGTGCGGTGAGCAAGATGTTAAAAGTATGTTCGAAGAACTTCATTGTCTCAGTTTCAAGAATGCAGCCCCCATTGGTGGGTAATAAAAGATTAAGGTGAAAAAGTTAGCTGTGCGAAGTTATGAAATCTTAACTTATAGTGGTATAAATCATCTTAAACATAAACTCTGAATGCTCGAATCGTTATCGATATTTCTAACTTCTATTGGGGTGAAGGTATTCGTTACTTCAATTTTAAATGTGTGGAAAAATGGTCAGTGCAAAAACTTTGTCGCATAACAAACCCCTGCAGAAATTGTTCTTAAAAACAGGTAGCACAAAATAACTAGATGTGTATAGTGCTAGCAGAGCTGTAGCTCAGTCGATGTAGTTGGTGGTTGAACGCACCGGTATGGAAAAAACGCGTTGTCAGCTCTAATTTAGGACGATGTTTTGAAAAATGCCGAGGTTGAGAAGAAGTTGGCTTCCAAAATTATAAATTAGTGTTATATAGTCCAGGTTCTGAAGAAGACCAGGTCGCTAGAACGTCAACCATCGAACGACGACAAATTCAACAATAATAAAAACAATAACAGTAACAGCAAGTAAAACCCACTTCGCATCGTCTATATGCGATTGAGAAGAATCCTAAGATATTAATTCAGTAGTTATTGATGCCGAGGTTTATAGAAAGCCTCTCTTTGAACTCCAGCTTTATTTTGATGCTTATCATCAAGTCCTGATTTATAAGGGCTTAAATGGAGCATTTGTTAGAATTTCTAATACTTCAGGTAAAATGTTAAACACGAGCTCCAGATGTACGGGGAAGCCAGAACGGACGGGACATGATGCTAAGCTATAATATTAAGCCTATAAGACGAACTCCAAAGCTTACAAATTAGTTTACCAGCCTCGTCGAAGAGGACGGATAGTGAGACATAGAACATAGGTGTTCAGTGTTAAACTCCTGATTTTCCCATTACAAACACTATCAAATACGCACAGTTCGTCAATCAGCTAAATCTCTTAGGCAGCTGTTTAACCATAATCTGAGTAGACTAGTTCTTAGTCTATTCCAAGTGTAGCTGCGGCATGTAGAACATTCGATTATTACGTGACGTTTGATGGATCACAAGAACAAAGAGCGCCATGTTTTACTTCCTTGTGACCGACATTAGACAAAGTAATTCCAACATAATTTATGGAGTGGAATAGATGGCTTTAACGAAAGGAAGCGACATTTTTAATACATCGGAGATCGTATGCACGCTGTAGCTTTCACACAAACGATCATTATGGTTTTGATACGATTTTTTCACGCACCTCAAGCTTTTTTTGGGCACTTTTCTCATTATCCACACTAGAAATAGAACAGCAATGCTACAAGATAAGCTCGCTGACCTGAGCATGATTAGCTATCACTAAATCAACACTGATTATGTGTGACAGCGAGTCTCAATCTGGATCATCACAAATGCATTGTGAGACATCTGCTGTAAAAATAATTCCCCCTTCCAGTTTTAACTACATATCTCAGCTTATGATAAATATAATCTATTGCAAGAGGAAGTGCTGGAATAAAAAAATTTGCTGACATCAAAACAAAATTGTACCTCCATAAAATTCTTTTTTTTCTAGAGCTCAGGAAAGAAGGCTTTTTATTTTATCCATACCAGGTTTATACTTCGAGTACTGAAGAAAATAAAGCACAGGAAGTTCGGCTAGCAGAACAAGATGGTGTTTATCAATCAATGTAGCATTGCAGTGCTCGAACTTGAAATGCTTTATCTATCGTTGTTTTATCCATACCAGGCTCATATTTCGAAGTATTGTTAGTAATGATGAACATGAACCAGACATTAGACGTCATTGTAATCTATTGAACGTCACATAATAATCTAGTGTGCCAGATGTTACAGCTACACTGAGAACGCACTAAAAATAGTTAGCATCACTTTTGGCGCCATGCAAGTAGATACACTGCCCAATACCGAATAATAAAATGGAGCGTATGAGCCTAAAGAGAGGACGTAACATCTGTAGGAGCTATGCGATCCAGAAACGATGTTTTCTTCGATTTTGAGTTACCATATCTCATCTTGTAATGAAATTTACCATCTGCAATAAAAGCTGCTTTTTTTACACCGTCATCACAATGAACTGTGAGGATCACAGTGCAGCTTGCATCCGGTACGTTCACACGTCTCGTCATCCACAGTGAGATTAGAGTACTGCACGTGCTACTTCGACTGCTGTCTGCGGAGATTTTGTCTTCCCTGTCAATGTCGTAGAATGCCAGTCGAGAAAATTTTCTTTGCAATCCTGAAGGTAGTCGAGCTACAACGTTCCTTGACGTCCAACCAAATCATTGCAAGAGAGTGTTGGAAAGAGTTGAAGCAAGCCTTTGCATGTAACCATGCTTCCTAGTATCACTAACCACTGTGCTGCTCCGTCCACACAAAAGCTCTGAGAACCCAGAAGTCTCTGTAGGATAAAAGTGCACACCACGATAATTTTTCCCTTTTTTGAAACTATGAGATAAAATTCTCCCGCGTTATTACTTCTGCTACCACGCCTATATAGCTAAAATAATTTAACAGGAGGAATTTTGTTGAGCAGAATATGAGGCGTTCTCTTAATGCATCGTTTTTTCATTCAGTTTGGGTACTCCATCAATTTTTTGTAATGGGGAAGTAACCAATACGATTCCAGATGTTATTGCAATCTGTGAAACGTCACAGGACAAATTAATGGGCCAGACGTCGCAAATATACTTGAACATACTAAAAACAGTTTGCTTCATTTTTGGCTTAACAGCTGCATAAGCGAGTTGACTATTGAACAGCACGCTTCCGGTAGTGCATAAAAGGAGAGGAAATTAGTAGTTCAGCACCATACACCTATGTCCCAAGCAGCATCAGTACTAGTTCTCTTTGGCGTGGTTGGTGAACTTTGTAATTTCTCTGCTTTGGAAGTCATCTCATGGATTTTCCATTATAGCTTCTACATCATGTCTTCTCTGGAGGGCCATTTGAACCGCGTAAGTGCCTTTGACATGTGTTTTTAATGCTGGACACTTTGAAGAATCTATTGAGCACTCCATTTAAGCTTTTGGATGTCAAGGATTGAAGTTAAGCGAGCAAAATAGAACTGAAACTCTTAACCTGATTAATCGAATGCGATCAAAGGTTGCATTGGGACAGTTCCGAGCACAAAACATCTTGTCATCGGCAAGCAATATGGATAAAATGGCAAGTTGCTCACCATGTAATTTTTACGTTAGAAACTTGCCTCATACATAATGTGTGTGCAGGTTGCAGTGCAATACGTAAGTAAAATCTTTGCACATTCATGATTGAAATTCATTAGACATTAAAACAAAAGCCACCACATGATTGTAGAAAATTCTAGGCATGGAACTGCGAATTGGAGAAATTAGCCGAGGAAGTAGTAGCTAAATGTCGTAAAAACCTACCCCCAATAGGACGCAAATACGGGAGGAATTATCTTTTGTAAGTTAAAGCAAATATTACACCAAAATTACTACAAATCATTCCTTTGTTCAAATTTCTTGTTTCGAATATTGGAAATTGAGATTCGGACCATCTTCGACAGTATATCAACGGCAATTCCCTCTTCAATCCGCAATGAAACAGTGGTCGGCAATTTCAAATCTGGCGTGGCCAGCTAGCAATATTTTCAATGGCAATCTAGCACTGCGTCCATTTGCTAATGTACGTGAAATCAGTGTTATCATTGAAGTAGTAATTCTACAGTTGTTCTCAGATAATTCGTGCTAAAACAGTCTCTGTTGGATGCTCTGCTGACAAGTGCAGAGGTAGATCAGCTGTGGCATGTGTCTTTTCTTCACCGTAAGTACTATAAGAACAATATGTCATCTAGGAAAACGTTTTCAATGCTATTTCAGCAATGTGCGAAGAAGATCAAAAGTTTACATATCCGGAACTCCATGTCAAGATGACCATCAGTGCAATAGATTTAGCCCTGCTTTCTGTGAAAATGGGCTTTGCGTCAACTCTGTAAGACCAACCACAACAGCGCTGCCGACAACAACATCGACAACAGCATCCACTACAATAACAACACATCGGCAACAACATCGACAACAGCATCCACCAGCACAACAACAGCATCAACAACAACACCAACAACCACAAAGACAACGACTACAAGAAGACGGAGCACTGATTGTCCAAGCACATTATATAGTTCGACTTTCAGAGAAGTTGCGCTAGGATTACATAACAATTTCAGGTACTCAATGATAATAAAAGTACAAAATTCATCTGCGCTGCTTGATTTTTTAACTCTAATTCGTACATGATCAGAAAATATACTGCAGCTATCCATGAAGATAGGACAATCGCAAACTTTCACCTTTTTCACTTAAGATCCGATTTAGTAGAAAATAATGTGCTTTCGTAGAAAAAGGAGCTCTCCTCTTTAGATCGCTTGTTACTAGAGGTCTTGCAAGAAACGCTGAACACGCAGGTGAGAACGCGCCACCGTCTTCGAGAATGGATCTGATGGTAGAGTAGTGCATTTTTTCAATAAAACCGCTAATCCTGATGCTGATGCCGTTCATCAAATTTAGGAATATGACTGCCATGCAGAGCAAGTAGCGCATAATCATATACTGTCGTGTAACGGACAACCAGCACCACCCACTTCTCGACCCGGTTACAGTGAAAACGTCCATGTGTTGTCAACGACTGCGACGGACGTGCTCGGAGCCATTCAAAATGTGAGTCAGGAACGTCTTTAAGCAAGCGTCAAAGACGTCATTATGGTACTTAGGAATCGAAGCAGATGAGTGAATGATTTTCTAGACGACTGCATTTCCTTAAGTTTCGAAATCAAATCAATCTATTACCATTTCATCCTTTCAATCGATATCTATCTTTGCAGGCAATCGGAATGTTCACTAATGAACTTGGAGGGAATGGTATTCCTTCAAATATGTTGTTCACTCCTCATGTTGCTCAGCGTACGCAGAGAACGGTGACAAGAGTCAGCAAGGTTTGTATTATTGCTTGAGCGGCCCTAATCGTAGGTATTGTTAAGCCTTCAAAGCACATAATTTATTTCAGGTTCTTTGGGGTACCAATAGATATGTGGGTTGTGCAACTCATCTTTGTAGTGGATTTTACTTCACTTCTTGCATGTACCGAGACCCGTAAGTTTTTTCAACCCTAAACTCACTATTTCACTAACATTTGAACAATTCCTGTTCCAATTCAGAGTGAACGTTGTTGGAGCCAGTATTTACACCATTGGTGCAGTGTGTAGTGCTTGTCCAATGGGCTCAAGTTGCAATGGAGATGTTGGCCTCTGTTCTTACTGAAGAAAAATGAAAGTGTAATATTGGAGCTATTCAAAAATGAATAGCACATAGTTTACGAGTGCCTTCATTTATTTGGAAAGCGTTCCAAATTTTGTTGTTTTGTCACGGCTGCTTGACTTTTTCTTCCACCAAGACTTTGACAATAAGAACAGAAAATCGGTTACTGAATAAAGATTCATGAACTTTATGAGGACCATGTTGTGCGGCACAGCGAAAAACACCAGTGAAAAGGTATTCCGTAGAACGGATGCAGAATATTCAACGGCGGCACTATAGGCTTAGCTAGTGACTTGTTCTCATTTCAGCTCAGTAAGAAGCCCTGTTAAAATCATAATTGTGCATAAAGACGGAAACAGAGTGTACACATGATTGACAGTCTTTTGATTATATGAACTGTGGTCACGTTGTCGCCATAAGCTCATGCAATTGCAATTCTTTGCGATTGATGCATTAGCACAGTCGGCGTCACCACACTGAACCATCGAACCCGTGAAAATGCATGATCAACTGAATGAAACAAGCGTTGTGTTGTAAAGTAGTATTGACTCATCAGCGTAGCAAAACTCGGCTGTTTCTGATTTTTAAAAGACCAATTTCGATTTGTACGGTTTAGATATATTGGAGGGAAACCTTCAAATTTATTGATTTCAAGTGCAGAAGATTGTTTTCCATCGTTGGCGATGGAATGGTGAACATAAAGTAACAAAATTTGAAGTTAACGTAGTCTATATGCTGCATAACCAGAGGTGCTGAACAATGATATATCAATGCTTTCGAAAAAAAGACAATCCAGTGTTGTAGGCTATGTTATTATTCAATTAGTCGCCACAAACTGATCACTTAAGCAGGAACATAGAGGTAGACACGTCGTTTTGGTTAGCTGGTAGTAACTCTGCATATTGAACAATTCAGTGATTGTTGAATTCAACTCAAAAAACTTAGATGGAATCATTTCGAAAAGAAATTTCTTTCTCATATACTCATAAGGCTATGAAGTTGTGTGTATTAGTGCTCATCATATCTATCGTCTGCGACTTCTCAGTGAAAGACTATTGACTAGGATTTGAAAGGGTAAAACTTCTTCATTAGAATCGAAATTGTTGAGGAAAAAAAGTGTTATTTGAATAGCCACTACGATGAGGAAATTTCCTTTTATGAGATAGAAGTGGAAACTCCTATCACGTTTCGAGTGTGGTGGTTGCCAGAATGAAGAACATTTTTTTACAAAAATTTCACATCCACTACCGGTCGTAATGCTATAAATGCATTATCAATCGTCCGTCGGTTCAAATGTGCTAGAATCGATTTCGTAAATCTGTAATGATCCGAATTAACGGCTCACTGAACTTTGGCTAAAACAGTCAAAACATCCCACAAGCCCTCCTTTTTAGAGCTTGCACTAGATTACTAGATTATTTTCAAAAATGATGACCGACGTTCCGACAGTTTTGCTTTCCTTAGAGTCTACTATATCATACCGAATCATGCAATAAATGTTATAAAACTCGTTCGGTACGACGAATGGTGGTACACATTGTCCAGATTGCTTTCTTTCTGGAGCAAAAATTTTTCTCAGGCATTTGGTAATTTTTCAAGACTTTGAATCTTGGCAATTCTTATAATGTGATAAGATTGCAAGAAGCCCTCTTGTCGTTTTGTAGTGGGAAACAAAGAGTGTTTCACATTCAGTTCACTATGTTACTCTGATGGGGTTTGTGGATAGACATTTGCTGAGTTTTTAGTAGTTTTCCGAAAGCTCAAATTTTGTAAAATCCGCAACCAAGATCTTTTTTTGAGAAGGTCTTATAGGGCTAAAAAAGCAAAAAGGCGTTTCGCGCTCCAACTAGTTAATCGTCGACTGAACTACGTGATGGGTTTATTGGTGCTCATAAGTAAGACTTATAGTTAAAGGATCTTTATTGCTACAAAAAGACAGAGTACCACAAAGGAAACCCTGATAAAAGAGATCTCAATATAAATAACAACTCCGTGTCAGAAATTTTCATGTTACCATGACATTAAGCGCATCCTTACAAGAAGAAAGTTACTTTTAATTGTTATTGAACATTTTCATCTTAGCCTCTTCAAGTTTTTGTAGCCCTTCGACAACTTAGAAAATGCTAATTTCAATACCAAATTTGTTTTCTGGAAAAATTTTTGTCTTATATTTTGCTGAAGATAAGAACACAACACTTTGCTTCTGGTGTAATGAGTCCGTCGTTTCAACTTCACAGCGGCTTTTGTTGGCAGTTCTATAAAGAAACTTTGGCTCTAACAAAGCTTTGTCGCTATGCATAGAAAGATTATCGCTGAAGGAATTTTTGTAAGCGTACTTTTAGCAGAAAGAATGCCCATTTGTCCTAAAAATCCCTATTTAATGCAAAAACTAGGTCTTTGGGTTAAAACGCATTCTCAACCTTGCTTTCATATTTCTTTCGGCGGTATCATAAGAAAGTATTCAAAAACGCATTTCCTACAATGTATAATTTTTGGAAGTGACTCATGTGGAAGGACTTCAACTGTATTGTCAAATTAACTCAACGATCAACAATTTATGCAACTAATATCAGTCAACAACAAACTGTCCTTGCTTGAACGTTTGCAGCGATCAACTATTTACTTTGTTGTGACGAAATTGAACTTCCTACTTTCAGAAATTAGTATTTCCTCTTTCTTCATTAGACCACAAGTAGTCAATCAACAGCTCAAGAAATGAAGATCCTAGCACTCAACTTGAGTTGTGCAAAAGTCATTATAGTTTGCAGTATCAAAAAGTAGAAAGATGATCCTTGTGTCTGGCTATCTGAACTTCACAGCGGATCTGTGGCAGTTATATAGAAAAATTTGGATGGCCGAAACACTTCATATCACGGATCAGCATGTTGATAGAGAGATTGAGGTTCATTTGGTTAGAGAACAAATGAATATTCGACCTCGTTCGTCTTACAATTAGTTTCCATAGGAGTGTTAATATCGTTAGAAAGCTCAAATCACTGGCTAGGACCGTACATGGCTGATTCTTTGAAAAGAGCCTTTTGTGTTCTGCAAAATTTAGGATATAGTCATGTTTCATCAACAGCCTAATTCAACCATAACTCTCGATGGAAGCAAGAAAACATGAACGTGCAGAGAAATCGCATGGTATCTTAGTCAATCGTTCAGTCTGGAGTTTTTTTTTTTGTTCAAGCGCAGAGGCGATTTCTAACTGAATAATAAACATCGCACCTTCATGTGAGAAAATCGGTCGCTCATTGTGCTAGTTTTCCTTGATTATGCACCCGTATTCCTTGAATTGGCCAAAGAACACTGACTGCGTATGTAATGGATCGTATTTCTACTGCTACGCTGCAGATAAGCGATCTTGCCAGCAAATAAGCACGAGCGTTGAGATCCTTGAATCTCATACTATCGAATGATTACTAGCACTTCATTGAAAAAATCTTGTACCGCGAATGAGGTCAAACATTCAATTGTTCCCTCAAATCGCAAAGAGTCAATTTTTTATCAAACTATTTAGTAAGAAGGAAAGCCTATGCGTCAATTCGTATTTTTAAGTACTATAACATCCTTTGCAAATGGATATAATTCGAACTTACTGAGGCATTCTTGTCGCCTATCTTGTGAGGTAGGTGAGGATAGATCGCCTCCTCTTAGTCAGCATTTGTCGGTGGCCATAAATATGTCTGTCCTAAAATCAGCTTCAAATATCGGGCATGTGCAATACGTGGAAGACGATTGATAATTACAATTGTCTAATGAAAGAGCTCTGTCTGGCAAGGTTTCAAAGCACAAATTAAAGACCAGAGAGATCAAAAGCTCAAAATGGCTTTTCAAAAGCAAACACTTATTGAATTCTTTCAAGCTTGTGCTATACTTTGAATTCTGGCACTCTAAGGAAGGAGTTTTGTCCATGAAACGACATAAGAGAAGAAAATATGATCTTATGAAACATGATATTATTTTGAATGTACAGTATTATATGTCATTGAATGTTACGGTTGAATGTTAAGGTTGAATGTTACGGTGTTATAAAGGGGTGCTTTGAAAACCGGCGATGTGGGGTTATCCTCAAGTGTCATCTTTCGAATGGTTACTAACTCTGCCGGTGAAAAGTTCCTCTCCAGCGAGTGGAATTGGCTTTTCATTTTGTCCTCTCATAACTGAAAAGTACCAGTTTCAAAATGCTTGAGTTTTGCTCTATGGGACGTGATCTCGGTAGCGCTCCTTCGCGGTCATTTGAAATGGTTATTTATCGTTCACAGTTTAGTGGCTCCTTTCTCTCCTCTTCTCAAATGTAAATATGTGTAGTCATTTGGTACCTATTTCGTAGAACTGTTTTTGTTTGTGTCAGAGACGACAAAAAAAGCAGTTCTTTGGTTTGCTTATAGTGCGTGACTTTCGGTACATTTTTGTAACGTAGCTTTCTCGAAGGGATGCACTTGAACGTTCGAAATTGAAGACAGTTCTCTCAAAGTTTTTCTTGTGAAGTCAATATACTTTGTTGTTCATTCGGCAATTTGAAGTACTTGTCCACCTCGTGTATCTGCGAAGCAACCTATAAATGAAGGCTTACCACCATTAAGTACTGTCAAATAAAACTACCTTTTGTTTCGAGTGTTTTCTTTTAAATCACGTTCAAATTTCAATATGCCGAATTGTTATTTTTGTGTCATGCATGTGGTCTGTTGTAGGCACTTATGCAGTGCAAAGCACATGTTTCGGTCTTGCACTTTCGACAGCTGCACAGTGCCTTTCGTCTTAGGAAATTCTCTCGGGTGAGAACCCCCTAATAGAAGAATTGACGACGAACATTTTACACGTGTCGATAAGTGATAAAATATCGAACGGGCAGTGTTGTACACTCGATTGCTCTTGAAGGATATCGCCAAATTTATTATATCTTTCTTTTGGAGTGTTTTCTGTAGACCATGCTCAAATTTCAATATGTCAGCCGTCACAATCAAGTTCATTGTACTGTTTGTCTTTACCGAATAAATCTTCTAATTAACAATTGCGTATTTGCCGAATAAGGAAATCAAGGAGATATTCAATCAATGCCGAGGTCAACTGATAGTCGCGTCATGGGAATTTTTTGAAGATTTTTCGAGGTCTGGCATCTCAGCGCTTCACGTACGTTTCGACGGCTTTCGTCTTATCAGATTTACAAGTCCCCTTACTCACTGATAGTAGAGGCGGTGAAACATGTTGAGTGAAGACAGCGTGAAGTGATGGTCTTTACCATTTCTCAGTCAATAGCTTACGGCTGTTATCAAGCAAATAAACATTGCCTTTTAATTGACTGCATTTGTACATTCTATAATAAAGTGAATGTCTATTTAATGGATTACCTCCGTAGGTCATTGACTGAAAATGGTTAAACCACTATTTCACGTTCTCTTGACGTAACATGTTTTCCCTATCCCTATTTTCAATAGGGGTTACTAATGGGGCGTGTGGCCCTGATAAAGAGGGCGAGACGGCAGAAACGTACGTAGGTCCGTGATATGTCAACCTCGAATAGGCTCTAAACATTCTCTCAGACTATGCATTTTGAGACTCTAAAGATAATCTACCACATGGAAAGTTTGGAGCTTTTTAGACGAGAGGTGCGTGGAAATATCGATTTTGATAAATGTTGGATTCCATGCAATAGACGAGAAGGTGACTGGTAATGATTATATGACATCTCTGATGTTGACGTTTCTTTATCTCACAGTATAATATACTGTCTCTTCAAAAAAATCTTACATATAGGTTGAATTCTCCGAATAAATGAAAGATTCAGCTGTTCAAAATCTTTTAAAACTAATCAATTAACATGCAGGTTTCCACATACGCAAGGACTAGACATGTTCTTTATTTAAAACTGAACAAATGCACCTTGTGCATTTTCAATAAGAACATAGTCCAACAGAAGGATTGCAATTGTTGGGACCAGTAGGACAAGCGCTGCACACAGGACCGATAGGATATATGCTCTGTCCAACAACGTTCACTCTGAAACAAAATATAGTGTCCTCTGAGGTTTCATAGAGCCATCAAGCTTTCATGAACTTACGGATCTTTGTACAAGCAAGAAGTAAGGTAAAATCCATTGCACAAATGAGTTGCACAGGCCACGTATCTATTGCTGCCCAGAGAACCTGAAATAGCCCATATGACTTAACGGCATGTAAAATCTGAGTGGTTCAAGTGATTACGCAAACCTTGGTGACCCTTGTCACGTTTCTCTGAGTGCGCTGAACCACTTCAGGAGCCAATACCATGTGAGAAGGAATGCCATTAGTTCCGAGTTCATTTGTAAACGATGCAATCGCCTGATTTAGTAGAGATTAAAGGATGTTCCAAACATTTTTGTGTAATGAACCATAATGCTCTTAAAGAATATAGGAACGATTTCTTGTTACTCACATTCTGGATCGCACCCAGCACGTCAGTCGCAGTCGTTGCAAGAACATGAATATTTTCACTGTAGCCGGCTCGAGCAAGCGGCGGTGATTGTTGTTTATTACATAGTAGCACGTGATTAAGTGCATACTGCTCTGCGAGACAGTCATACTCCTAAATGACCACGAGCGTCACAAGGTAAGTGTGGATGGAACGCCTCAACGGATGAACCGCGAAACTTTACCATCAAGTCCATTCGTGAGGCCGGTGCTGCGTTCTCATTTACATATTCACCGTTTTTTGCTAAACCTCTGGCGACAAGTGATCTGAACAGGTGCAATTTCTTTCTTGCAGCAAAATAACAATTTGGTGACTATTAACCACTCATTAATAAATATAATCATTGCAAATATCGGTGATATTTCCACTTGAAAAAAACCTTCAAAATCATGTACTACATTGTGAAACGGCCGGATTAAGATTCAAAACATCTTTGGCATAATAACGCAAATCTTTTTTCTGGAATTACCTGAAATTATTATGCATTCCTAGGACGACTTCTCTGAAGGTGGAACTGAACGCTGTGCTTGGGCAATCAGTACTTTTCTTTCTGGGGGTAGTCGTTGTTGCTGGTGATCTTGCAGCGTTGACGCACAATCCGTTTTCGCAATAAGAAGGGCTGAATGCCATACACTGTGCGTCGATTTGACATGGAGCTCCAGACACGTAGATTTGTCTGCCGATATACACGTTTCTGAAACATTATTGATAGCACCTCGTCAGTGACCCCCGCCCACATTAAGCTCTGCACTGTAGCAAGGCTTTTTTTTCGGAGGCTTAATGTGGGGCGAGGGTCACTAACGAGGAGGCCGAAACCTTCGAAACACCGGTGTATGGCCCTGGCGTACCAACCTCGTTTAGGCTGAAAACATTCTTTTTTGGAATTATTGATAGCGTTTTCATGATGACTGAATAACTCTATGAGTTCTCTACGACTATGAAAGTCTTTCGAGAAGCTGCGCTGTGCTTTGAAACCGACATTTCTCAAGCTAGCGAATGACTGAAAACGTAGATTGAAAAAAAAATGAATGTTATTCAACATCTGGTGATATGTTCCTTTTTGAATATGTGGTTTTCTTGTTGAATTATAGAATTCTCTAGGCAAGTGGGCATTTTTTTACTAGTATCATCTTTAAGAGTCTCCTCTGTGATATTTTGCCGCTAATTGATGATAATGCCGTCTTAGAATCTCAATTTACCTGACAAATATCTTTATTTCCTCTGCGACGCGCTAATATAAATTAGCACGGAGACGCGACGTCTTCACTACAGTATCTGAGCTAGACGCGATGCCGCGCAGTACGCTATAAAATATCACGCCATACCCAAAAGGTTAGAAGAATTTTTATGCAATGTGCTCTCTATTACTTACGGTGACGAGAAGATGCATGCGGCAGCAGAAGTGCCGGTGCACATAACTCCAGAGCAACCGACGGAAAGTGTGTTCGCAAGAATCATCTAAAAAGAAGATTGCAAAGCTTTCTTCTGTATGATAGCAGTCGAGTCCTACGGTTATAAAGCCAACGTACGTTAGAAAATTCAAATAACGCCGGTTTGCCATCATAGACATTGCCAGCCGGCCAAGCCACACCCGAAATATCTGCCCAAAGCAGGATAGCGCTTTGAACCGGAAATCTTCGATCGAAGGTTGACGATACTGGTCCAAAACTGAATTCTCAAGATGTAAGCTACGATTCCAACACTGTTAGAAAGTTTGTTTTCGACTACTGATTGCATAATGGGTGCAAATTTGAATCGTAATGTGACATAATTGACTGGCTAAGGTAAGGATGCTCTGAAGGAAAACCACTCAAGTTCTGCGTGATTTCTAATGAGAGTATTATCAAATTTTCTATTCCGTCGACCCTTCGGCGTTTTCACCTTCTTATTCGTGCTAGTTCAAGCGTAATGTCAAGTGCGAATTTTTTTTTTTTGTTATGTTGTTCTTCGTGGTTGCATCAACATATTAGTGGAGAGAAGTACCACAATAACGACACAGTAGCACTGTCCTTTCAGGCACGATCACTGTTGATTGACTGAAACAATGATTCATTTTTATGAGGTGAATTCATCATGTAGCAGTTGATATTGAACTAACTTTCACCTGGCAGTGCAATACTCTGAAGGTAGTGAAACGCAGATCGACTAAGGATTTTCATAAAACTTTTTGACTGAGTGATGCAAAGATATCGTTGATGTCGATGCCAAAAGTAAAAGTCTACTCATAAAACTGTGGCGATTCTATCAAACTCACAAGCGATAATTCTTTCCGAAGGCCAATGGTGACTGAGGTGTCTGTGGAGGGCAGTTCGCTACAATATCCTGAGCTATTTTCTCTAGATCACAGTTCCATTGCTGTAATACCAGGCACACATTCGGCGTTGTGTTTACATGAATTATGTACATATAGATGTAAAATTTCTCGTAAATGTTGTCTGAATTTAATTTTAGTACTCGTTGAGGTTTTAAAGTTTGAACAAAGTTAAAATCTACCAATTTGTTCATGTCACTTGCTGGCGGAAGAAAGGTTTGTCCCTGAAATGTACCAAGGGCAACACTTGAACGTATCTGGTTGATCAGATTGAGAGCTTCTGTTCTATTTTGATCATTTAGCGTGTATTGTTGTGGACATCCAAAGGCTGAATTTGAAAACTAAGCAGTACATCATCAATATGAAATGCTGTATTACATACTACTTTACAGGTAAAAGAACAATAATAAAAATATCAATAAACACATACGTGGTTCGTATCGAGAACTGACAGAGTCCAAGCTCATTAGCTAAAATATCATTGAATAGGCTCGATAATGCTAGGTGTTTTAAATGTACAAGTATGACTTCGCCTTTCTTTTTTTTCTTATAACAGTAGTGAAAATAGAAAATGCAAATCAATTTGCGTTTGCGCAGAAGTGCCTTAGGAACGCTATAAATTTTATATGTAATTCGCTCACAAAATAATTTACATGTTGGTTTTCATAAGACTTTGAAAATGACTGGTTTTGTACGCGAAAAAGCGCCAACTGCGGAAACATTATTTTGCAGATTTGTTAACGAAAAGTGATTGAAATTGCTTGATTTTGGCATCGTTCAATTGCCTATTTTCTTGCAAACGGTTTGGCATACAACTTGCCTATAGTTGCTCTAAAATGGAGCTGTCTGGGAACAATTTCGCTTGCTACTCATGCACGAATAGCGCGTAAGTGAAACTGCTAGTGAAGCGGTGCTTAAGATTAATGGAGCTTAAAACAAGCTCCACGTTAAAGAAAATGCAGGCAAGTTGTACACTAAAATATTCACAAGAAATGCGCAATTGAGCGATACCGAGACCATGCAAATTTGCTGTAAAAATCGTATGAAAAACCAGGAACGGTACGAATATGGCAAGTTTGCTTCATGATCACGCTCGACTTCATGTTTCCAAACCGATCGAAAGCGTCATTAAAGAGCTGGCGTGGGAGAATTTAGGATGTTTTACTTCACTCTCTTTAGTTCTCTGACACTGTAGTGTCAAATTACCACCTGAAATTACCGAATTCAAATTACAAACCAGCAAATTTTGAACAAATGAGTATTTCTGGATACAAATGTTGTCATCTACAAAGTTTTATAGAAACCGCTACATCATCTATTTTGCATATAAAAAACATATGGATGAATAGTGTTTCCAATGCAATTTCAAGCAAAAAAAATGCATAGCTTTTCTATACTGTTACCGCAAAAAAAAACCACGGTGTTATATTTGTA
Organism: Parelaphostrongylus tenuis; assembly: GCA_019055375.1. Classification (NCBI taxonomy): domain Eukaryota; kingdom Metazoa; phylum Nematoda; class Chromadorea; order Rhabditida; family Metastrongylidae; genus Parelaphostrongylus; species Parelaphostrongylus tenuis. Next base: position 56,487 of record JAHQIW010004845.1, on the reverse strand, counting down.
CATATAATAGAATCAGCATACAAACACTCGCTCACCGCGCCATAGACAAATAGAAGCGTTGCATGGTTCATCCTGTGAGCAGCACAATAACTATCAGCAGTTTAACTCTTTATACGCGACAGCAACCTTGTACTCTATTAATGAATATATTTTGATTGAATAGCGTCTGAGGTAAACAGGTAAAAGGTTTGTTATTCTCATATTAATACGGATTAACAACAGAAAGTCTCCGGGCACTCATCTCGCGCTTTGGAACGTAGCGTTACACACAAGATAAGGGTGATGGAATTCACGAAGACTATGGCTATCAAATAACTGAGCGTGACAAATTAGCCAAGGATTCTATCTATTTCGTCATCTTCAGCCGGTCGCTCCACTATTCACAGGAACCGTAAGTCACATGGTGTGCCTTTCGAGAAAATTTCTATTTGAAAGAATACAAATTTTCTTTCAGTTTAGAGATTGATACATATAACAATCAAAATAGTGAACAAAGTACGCTTTTTCTATATTGCAAACAAAGTCAAAGCCTCGAGCAAACAACTTTTGGATGTGAGAGTGAAGTGAGATTACTGGTTAAGTCGCACTCAATTCTCATTCAATTTCATTCATTCAAGCACACAAATCTAACATTTTCCTTAATGTTGTACCAAACGAAATGAAATTGATTAAAAGCTGATGAAAGCCTTGGAAAATAAGCGTGAGCCGTTTTTACTCAAAGTTGAGAAACTGTTTGGTGAATTTGACATATTATTTAGTCGTACAGTGGCAGGCTTACAGAGCGGAGACGACGGTAGGATTACGAACGAGCTTTTTGACATTAAGCAGTGTTGGAATAATTTTTAGGGTTCTCACCACACCATTCGATTCTCCGTTAGTTCTTCTTTTCTTGGTATTGCAGCATTGAGTCAATATAATCTCAATAACGACGTGAATGCATTGACATGTAAAGTAATTGCCCAGATATCGGAAAGCAATTTTTGTAGCCCTGTACTGAAAACACATGCTCGTATGCACTGAAAAACTTTCCGAAAGTCGGCATTGCTTCCATCACCTCAACATCAAAACCATTTCTTATTATACCGAAAGCTTTGGAAACCTGCTCGTGAATCAGCCAAAATGAAAAGAATAAACTCCTTTTCATATGCTGAGTGCTGCAAGATGGGGCTTTACTTATTGTCAAGAACAGATGAGAAATAATCTGAGGAGACCAAATAGCAGAAAATGACATAGCTACATACGCTAGATTGTCAAAATAGATTAAACACGTTTTTGCATCTTTGCGGTACTCGGTAGACAAGAGCTGTTAAGGACTAAGACTAAGCCGACATTGGTGTCGGCACACAAGGGTTATGGAGATAAATATCGTATATTGTTATGATTTAATAGTGATTTTGATACAGACACAAATTCATCTACATTTGAACTCAGTTAGTTAATTAATGAACTTTGTTTATATTTTGTGGTACAAACTGACACTGAATGCGCTTAGTCTGCTGCCGTGCACCGCCTTGAAATTCCCTTATGCCTCGAGGTGTAAACAGTCCTTCATCAGCAGGTGTTATTATTGAAATAGTGTTATCTTGGATGTTGTTGATAATACGGGTAGCCGAAGGGCAAATGTCCTAATGAGACGAGATAGATATTTATTCTATCTGGAAATCACGCTAAGTAGAAATTGAGGCATGGCTGATGTTGAAGAAATATTTCCGCCTTAGTAGTTTTTCCCTGAACAGCGCTGTTGAAAATCGCATGTATGTTCTTTCCTAGAAACTCGAAGCAACGCAACAAATAAAATGTTTAGCCGGTATTGATGGTGATTGGAAGTTCCTGCATTACATTCTTTAGTGACACCTTCTCTGCCGCAGGGCGAACTTACCAGCCGGGAATGTTGAATAATTCTGGAGATAGATCGTGATAACTTCTAGAAGAGATGCAAAGCTCTTTGGCACTGTATCTGTATCTTGTCACTTTTGACTGGAAATCGCTCATCGATACTGATGTTATCTTTGAGTTGTAGATAGCTTTCTTATGAAAAAATTTGCCAGGTGAGTATTCTGTCCTTATTAAAGATATGTGCTTTTCCGTCAATATTCTGCTGCTTGTTTCTTCCTGCTCGGCCATAAATTACACTTCCAAAAAATTGTTCATAGGAGTTGCAAATCTTAACAGGATGACGCAAAGAATGAATCGGCGGTTGCGACTTCTCATTATCGATTCGTGTAAAACCGATTTTTGTGTTCTCGCATAATGTTTTTCATGAGAGTCTTTTAGCTGAATCGCGTCGGGAAGCTGATTGAAAGCAAGTATTCAACAGATCAAATCTCAAACGATGCAGCACTCGGTAATAGCACTTCTAAGCTTGCCATAGCAACCAAAGGTAGATTGGGTAGATTGAGTATTCGGTGCCCATTTCTTGTGACTAATTGAGCAGCTCGACTCACATGTGGCGTGAGATTTTTGTTAGTAAACCTGGATTTTTTACTCTTTGGAGGAACTTTAGATGAGACATATCACCAGGTACGTTGAGACCTCTTCTACACGTTCACATGCTTTTCGTATACAGGTTTAGGAGACTTAGGCTTATGCGGCTTGCGCATAGGCTTCTTAGCGGATTTATCTACAAATATGGAACGAAGAATGAAAAGCCTAAGCTTACAGAACAATAAGACGAAGTTTGTACACTTAGCTTCAGAATCATGTGAATTTGTGCGATCAAATCGTCGTCATGTTGCAAAAAGCGCTGTACCTCGACGCCAGTGTTGCGAAATTTCGTTCACACATCAAGAGCAAAGGATGCGCGCCAAGTGCGCGACCCATTTTACTGCTGGGTATTGCATCACACAGTGAGATCCTTTTCAAAAACCAAATGCAAATTTCGCCATTGAAACAATCAAATGATTACTAAAAGTCTAGGAGAAAGTCTCTTTCCAACAAAAAATGTCCGAGTGTGAAACGAAATTTATCTTTACTTGCTATTGCGCAATAAGAAGTTCCTTCCAAAAACCACGTAAAGCACTAGAATTTCTGAGATTTGAGCTGTCGAATGATTATTGATTTTGTATGAAAAACTAGAAAGCGCGTTTTTCCCAAGAGGCTGTAACAGAATGCGGGATAGCGGAAAATTACCAATATCGATTTGAAGGATCAATCAATCAACAATATAGTCAGCTTCATGATCAATAGTATGGAATCATCTACAGGACAACGATTGAATGTCTTTTTCTCAGAAAGAATGGGGCTGCCGATCTAGAGATCGGTGTAGTCAATTTGCGCTGGTTGTAGTCTTAAAAATTTTTCTCTCGCAAATGCTGCTTCAGGACGCAGTGGAGATGATAATCCAATGGAGCAATATGAGCGCTATACGGTGGATGTGCTACCGTAATACAGGCCCAATCTCTCTTAAGACGTTGGCAACGACAAGGGTCGCTTTCGACCCTTGTCGCACGCCGTTGTCTTGCAGTAAATATGTGTTGGTCCGCACTTCCGTAGAGATCTGGTACATGTATTCAGTTCTTGTTTAAGAAATATGATGAATGTTACAAAGCCTGGGCTTAGCAGTTTCACAATGCCCTATAAGAAAATTTTAATTTTATTGACATCATACAGTATATAAAAAGTTTCATAGAAGATGCACAAACACTTTTGGAAAATTTCATCATTGGCAATCCAAATGAATGCAAGAAATGTTTCCACGCTCATCACTTCTACAAGTAAATCTTTGTAGCTAGTATACTCTTGCAAAACTTGTATAGAGTCATATTTTGACCTGAAATATCCGTGAACAATAGAAGAAAGTTTAAAGAAACACAGTTACCCACACCATAAATAATACTGTTAATCAAAAGATTACCGAGATACGAGCAAACGTACTTTGCAGGAAAAAGAGTACTATTTTGATAGCAGTTTCAATCTGAGAATTTTCTTTTGTACCTAAAAATGAAAATTCCTCAAGTCCGTAGGTTGTGGTTGGGTAAGGAAGGGCAGCGTTCCACAAGTGTCTGAGCCACGTCTTCGAGATCGCAACTCCAAGCCTGTGATGATCACCACTCATACTTTTATAACGGCCTGAACAGCTTGCAGAAATTTTATAAAAAACTTTCCTTGTTCAATCTGTTTATTTATTTAAACTCATATAGGTTTATGAGACCAAAGACCACTATAAAGTACTATCACCAATTTATCCATGTTACTTTCGGGCGCAAAAAATTTTTGCCAACGTATTATGAAACAGCAGAAATACTGGAAATACCAAAGTGTTCTACATCGATAGATGGTTAACCTAAGGCTCGAAGGCTAAAAATATGATATCATGGAATGACTTTGAAATTATTAAGTATAAATCGCAGGCATTCGAAATTTGCTAACCGTGTTGAATAGCAACGCTAACGTTGCACTAAATCACCCCTTGAAACTGCACAATGACAATCACCAACCTAATGCCCTTATATATATTAAGAAGCTGGATTTACTCAGCGAATTTTATTTTTAGGGGGATGGGGAGCGAGGAGAGGTGAGTGAGGTAAAGACGGGCTAAGCATCAATATTAGCCAAGTGAACTGAAAAGCATGGTATAAGTACATTTTGACAGACTGGCAGTTGTAACTCAGCACGCGCTCATGTCACCATTCGGAGTAGATGGAATGGATAGAGTGAAAATCACTTCCAGTGTGAAATTATACAAAAAGTTGGGCAAGTAGAAAATCTGTGATTACGGTGACTATCGAGTCTCTTGATATGAATAAAGGTAGCCACGAATCACTCAAGTCATCAAGCGATAGGAATTGAGTCTATTGGAAAACCACATTTGAAGGAGAGCCTTTAGATCCGGAGAGGCTCGGAAGTAGCATTATGAAAATCTAGAAACATCAAAATGCAGGTATTTTGAAATCCATATTTAGCAGTAGACACAAGACAAGCAGACAATGATGATCGATCTAATTCAATGTGAACATAGAAGAGAAGATAGATATTATTCAAGCTGCAGTTGATCCCGAACATAACACAGTTTTTCTCTCTTTAAAAGCATACTTAATCAACGAAACGGACAAAAGAAGCTATCAGTTATAGAAGTAACAAAATTCTTGAAGACTGTTCTAACAATGGACTGATTTTGGAAGATCTTCCAGGAAAATGCCTTGCCTTTGAAAATCAGGCTGTTGAAAAGGTCATTTTACTGATCAATGTCACCAACCACCTGGCGGTCATTCGATTTTATGTAGTACCAATTTGTTTTTTTTTCACATTTAGCACCTTCCTGTAGTGTGGTCATAAACTGTGATGCTAAGTTCGTTCCCAAAGTTACAGTCAACTTCCAAGGTGGCGCCTCAGTTAACATCACATGGTCGTCATCGTTTGTCAATATGAAACATTGTCAAAGAGAACACTCTGGGCTTAGAAGCCTTTCCTAGCTCACTCCTTGATGGCGTGTGATCCTCACTTCAACCTCATAAGCAAAATGATGCTACTGTAATGGCTTGAGAACATCGGTGTGTAGAATTGTAACAGGATAGTTCCTAATTGCTGATACTTACATTGTTAGTAAAGTGCTAGAAAAACTACTACGCGATAAATTTTTATATAAGCAAATTTCATTCAAACGATTCGCAGCGATCGAGCTAGCAGCGAAGAACAATCACATTTGCAAAATGTGCATGTAAAATTTTAACGAGGATGACTTCTTCAACAACCGCATCATTTACTTGGTAATACAGAGCACTTCTCCCCGCAGTTTACATCTAATCGCATACAAAACCTTTGCAGTTTCACACACGGTCAACAATGTCTGTGTTAACAGCTCCTAAAAGCATTGTAAACGTCGGTTCCTTGTTTTTAATAATCGGTGACAGTGAAGGGACAAGTGTTTTAACTGCAGTGCTTTGTTCAGTCATTTACCTCACCGAGTTGTGGGATAAAATGTCATCTTGGAAACAATCAGGAAATCAAGGTCCATATACTGCAGCTGTTTACAATATACCTGCACCGTACCCCTTATAAAATCATATTTACTATCCTTAGCTTACATGCTAAATCTTATTTAGTTCTTAACAAAGCAGCTATCCTAATATGATGATCGTGCAGCTCCACCAACTCCACTTCCTACCTTCCTCAAGATGACTGCTTGTATACTTTCTACTTAATCATTCCTCAACTTGTATTAAATACGTTTTTATGTACAGAAACCTGTTTATGCTAATCAAAATGCGGTTCCACAGCAAAGTCAATAGAAGCAGCACATTTTTGCTAATATAAGAGGTCTCCCTTGAAAACTAAAAAAATTAACTACAGTTTAATCAATTTTCTGATGAAAACGCTGCAAACTACTATTAGACTCATCTCTATCATTTTCTAAGTAATACTACATCCAGCTCTTTGTTGCATAATTCCTTTAGGATTTCTTCGTGTATATGGTCATATATTTTCATAGAGAAATCTCTGCATGATTAGTCGAGGGAGCACGTGGCGCGTACGCAGGTGGTGGACAGGAAAATCAAACACGGCCAAAAATTACCATTCACTTTATTAATAGTACATGGATTTTAGGGTTCGGCTGCCCGTTTCTGCAGGGCCAACTTGACATGCTTTCTCTTCTAAAAGTCTGTTGGCCAAAAGTCTGCAATCAACTGGTCGGGGAGTACTTGGAAGACATTTAGAAGTTGCCTCCAATAAATAAGCTCCTCCCTGAACTCCGCTGACATGCAAGCTACTCGTGGGTACCCAATCCTCACGCTTCACAGCTCAGCAGACTATTAGTTGAGTATGAAATCAAAAAGAGGTAGAGAAAACGAGTCTCAATCTCGTGAACTTGAAAAAACCCCCAAAACGACAAACCAAGAAGGACGAGCAAGAAGAGACTGTCAAAACCTCAAAGCCAGTCTAGGCTGCCAAAATCGCAGCGTACTAATTTGAAGATCTATACCTATAATCCACGCACAGTCGCATGTGAGTCCTTCATAGGAGGCCTTAAATTCATGTAGAAAGATAAAATGCGCATCATCGGCCTAGCGTGGCGAGAATACGCCACTATTTGACGCTTCTGTGACATCAGAAAAGAACTGTTTCTTGGAACATGTGATAGTAGAGGTATCGGCGGCGTTGGTGTTCTCTTGAAAGAAAGTTTGCCCATGAACACCGATTCATTAAATCAACTCACAACCCAGATTGAACTATTACGGCTAAAACAATGTTGATGCCGGTTTAACCAATGTGAATTAATGCCGATTTGATCATGAGCAATGATTTCTCACATCTTCAACTATCTTCATTGTTCACACCAATGTCAGGATCTAACAAAACAAAGTCAAAGTTTTCTATATGGACTCAAAAAGATTCTAAGATATGAACAGAAATTTTCAAAGGTCATCATCAGAGGTCTTAACGAGAAGATTAAACCTAGAAGAACACCTGAAGAGCGTCACATTGGGTACCACGGGACTAGAAAAGAACGAACAGTGTGAAAGCCTGTCTGAATTTATCATGACGTCTAATGCCATCCATGGTAACTCATGAACCCAAAGACCCCACTCTCAGCGGTTGACGTGGGAGTCTCTAGTGGAGAGTATCATAACGAAATGGATCAAATTTTGAAAAAAAACGGAGGATTGCCTAATCGATACCGCTGTTGCTCTAAAATTCCACTCGGGATCAGATTGTCGTCTCCTTCGCAATATTCCGTTTTCGTGAAAGAAAAGAGAAAGCCCTAAGTTCAGGCTAGGAAATGTCAAAAGTACCACAAATAGATGTTTATTGAAATTATAAGCCGTTTTTGGGAAAGGCTCTGCCATAAATAGCATCTATGTAGATGACGATCGGCTCATCGAAAATTTCAACGTTGCATTGTAAAAGTCGAGAGTATTACAGTCATCAACAATTGTTTGTGCCCAAAAACACTTCAGCTGCTACATCTACTTTTGATCACAGACGCTGAAGGCAGCTGACGACAACTGACGGTACACTTGTAGCTCCCAAAAAAGCTACAGAGGTAATTACCCACGGTAGTTACTTAGATCTCGTCAATAGCCACGTCCTCGACCGTCTTCTAAAATAAATAAGGATGAATTTCTCGTTACAACGGTTCATCCCACAGAGATCCGACATGTAAATACGTTGTTGAAGAAGCGAACAACACTATTTAGACACTGTATGATCTGATCAACTAAACAACCTTCCGCCACTTCTCATCAACATTTTGACTCGGCTCTTCACTCGTTAACTGTCAGATTTCGAGGTTCCTAACCAGTAAAAAACTGCTACAACCGAGTTGTTATTTGGAAGGGAGGCCTCTAAGGCGTTGGCAGCTGTCTTCCAATCTGCTTATTGTCTGTTGTCTAAAACTCTTCACTTGAGTCACCCTAAGCAGGACTGCCAGAACACTGAAAGAACGGCAACATTGCGAACGGCAACCTTTTGAAAATCAAAACTGCAGACCATATACACACGACAACAACATTCATTGATGTGAAGTCCAAGAGACTTTTTTTTATCAATTAGAATAAAGCGTTTAATTCAGTCAGAACACAAGCAGTTATAAATGCTTTAAACAATCAGGTTTTCCTGCTTGCCACGTAATGATTCTTATTGAGTTATATGAAGATCTACAACCGACAGATAATCATTCTATAATGGCGTAAGAGGGGCTTATAGAAGGCGACACCATCTTGTTGATTATTCATTGCCACGCTCTAGAAACTCATGAAAACATCAGAATGAAACAGCATGGGATGTAAATCGACGGTCGACAGTTGCAATATCTTGATTTCGCTAATGAGATAGTTCTTGTAAGACCAAGCACCAGCCAAGCGAAACCCATGTTGGTCGTTTTTGGCTAGTCTTGTGAAATTATTAGGTTCTAACAGAATCACATGAAAACGATGCTCATAAGGATTGGATTGATTCTGAGTGCTCTATCCATGCCCAAGTCACGATTATCTCCGAATTCTCCAGTTACGCCTGTTCAGGCGCAGAAGTCAATCTGATGCACAATTTAGCTTCAGAGTTGAGTAATAAGAAGCGAGAAATTAGGGAAGTGGGAATTAGGGAAGAGGAAAAAGAATATTCTACTCGGCGACCACCCTTTGACTGAACGATTATCCCTGTTTTGACGTACTTGAAGAACCTAGTAGACCCTAAGCAGGATAAAGAATCAGTAGACGTTATTGAATGTGCGGTCGAAAGGTCCATCTCAGAAGAGTCGCTGGGTGTTTCACAGATGAGAAATGGGCACGCAGCGAGTGAAAGTCAAAGATTTCAATGAACACGCTAGGCCATCGAAAATAAGAAGGATCGAACAAGTAGTAGGTTCTAAGGATAACCGATGAACGAGAACTGTTACCGAATGGATTTCTCGAGATGTTAAAGGCATTGCACGGATATTACATACTAAATGATCCAATTTCTTCACGAAAAACTAGAGGGAAGGTATGACGCTCAACAAGTCTTCACAAGAAGAAGAACTCACTCTTCTACTCTTGCACGTACTAGTAAAAAAGGATAATTGCTCTGGTGTCCGCTTGAATTACTCGACGATAAACGGTGCGGCATGATACAGACAATGTGGTCAAATACAGGAACAGAGATCCACGGCGTCCAGAGCACTGAAAGCCGTAGCTCGCCTCTCTTTTAGGACATCTAACTTCTATCCTTCCAAAGTGAGCGATCGTGTGCAAAACGTATGTGAAAAGATATTTCTCAGTGAGGAGATCTCTAGTGCAGCTAATGCCAGGTTTACAAATAAAGCCATTAATTTATAGGATTGTTGAGGTGTATGTGCACGACATTTCCATTGATAATACGTCATACTTAGATTTGATAAGCTGCATGTAGAGTGACACCTTGCAGCACGCCTCTAATCGTGAATCGAGAACGTAATTTAGATACTAGAAAAATATACTACCAACTCCCATTATCACATTTACTGGGCAATTCTCAACTACCTGTCTCAGCAGGGTTTAAGGAAAAGTTCACACGAAAAGTGCTGGGGTTACTGCACGTAGGAATTGTCAGGATCTGCTATGAACACATTTAGATTTATCACTCAGTACGTTTTCTGTTTGTCATTCACAGTCTTTTGCTTTCTTTCTTAACAAAGTCGGCAGAATAATAGAACAAGTAGAGCTACGAAAGCAAGCAATGGCTTGAAAAATTCAGTATTTAAATTATTGCCACAGGATAACGAACGCCAAGCAGATATAGCGAAAGTAAAAGAGGATAATGTGTCTCAAGAAGCTGCTCACTGCTACACCGATAGCGTAGATGACAACAAGCACGTAATTACTTACAACCATAGGATCGTCCGTATCATACGTTTTTCTCACGGAGCTTCACAGAATCATCATACTATGAGTGAGCCATGGACTGAATACCCATAGTGCCGAAAAGTTACCTAAAGCTTCGAAATCTTCTAAGTAGTTAGAGTAGAGCATCGTGATTGTCTACTAAGTTCAATGACTGTAGATCGGGAAATCACGGGAGCTATAATCAGAGAATTTGCTTCGTGACATCATCTGCATCATTTGATTCAATCTGTGAGCAAGTACGTGCAGCATGACGGACGGTTGCTCTACGTCCTCACTGTGAAACCATACCTAATCATACACACGTTTTAACATGCGGATAGCACGTAAGGTTACATCCACACACCTCCGTAAAAGCGATATTTTTCATGTTCTATTCCCTTCACCTTTACACACTAAAATACGAAATTGCTCGTCTATATCTCTAGGTTCTTCGTAGTAAGTTGTTCAAAAGAAAAACGCCTTAAGGTCTCAAGAAGGAAGATGCAGCTAGTGCATTCTTCCGGTGAAACTCTGTATATTTTTATCTCTGCATAGGCGTCGAAAGGAGAGAAATCCAGCAAAATCCGTATGTCGAAAATTGAATGAGTTGTATAGTAGCTCAAATTTGGTAAAGCAGAATTAAATAAAGGAGCAGAGCAAAAATTAGTGATGCGTGCTATCGGAAAGCAATGATCAGCTTCTTCCTCCAAAACTCATCGATAAGTCCACAAGGAAACTCTTTAACCCTGCTGATTCCCAGATATTCTCAGAAAATCGCTTCATTTAGCACTTTATAAAATATATACGCAAGGCGAAATCCTCAAACAGCAGTCAAATAAACACGTGAAGTATTCCGAAGACTTAGTGATGGAGAATGAGAAGAAACGATTCCAATGTGAGAAGTGGGATTCGCACAATGCGTGCAATGACGAGATATGTAAGAAGAAAAGAAAGTCGTGAAATTAAATACATTCCAGAAATAACTAACCATTGATTAGTTGTTAGAATGAGCTAACAAGGCCAGGGTCGATTTTCCAAAGTCTTTCCATTCTTACCAACTTACCCCTATATGCTTCTTCTAACTTTACCTTTTGAAGAATTCCATTTTGAGTGGATTGATGATGATAGCAATCGTTTCGTTTCATGGTCAGTGTCTAACAAGGAGCAGCGCCAACAGCTCGAAAGATCGCCGAAGCATAGGTTAGGAATAGGACTTTTTAGACACTTTATTAATTCGTTTCCCCTGTGTTTTTTTTTCACCGCGCGAATCTCAGTGCTATTAGCATTCAATTCGTTGCTTCGCCTTTATCTTGAGTGTCGTAGAATACCGATTCAGCGACTCTCCTTACTGTCTCGAGAATAACCTGGCTGTGGCGTTCCATAAAGCGTTGTTGACGCCGGAGAGAACTTGAGGGTGGGGCCCGGCTCCACGCGTGCCGCAGCGAGCAGCACAACCACTCGGCCACGGCATCCCAGGAATAGGACTGCAAACGTATAACTTAGGCTTGTCTGGCAAGGTTCCTTACTGAAGATATAAAGCTGACAAAGATATTTGTGGAAGGCTGTCATCAGTCAACATTGAATATCTAAAGCCAACCTAGGCTGCATTGTTTGGAAGCTTGTAATTTGCCACATATTCCCAGTTCTACAGTCGCATCCAGACATTTTTAAAGAGGACAGGGAGCTGTCATAAGACATGCTCTCTTTTCTTTTTTTTTGATTTCGCACCTAATTTCAGCAAGCGTTCCTTCCAGTAAATCGTTACCAGACTATTTTGATAGATTAGTAACACTAGCTCATTACGCCAGTGGGCTACCACAAATCATTATGGAGGCCAGATATGCTTTCAAATACTTCTTGAGATTTCTGACAATGTCGAATGATTTTTAGTGAGTTATTAATGTTTAACATATTAACCTTTTAATCCTATGCAGACTCTCGTATCGACATCAAAGAGGTAGAAGAGTACGATGACAAGTAGACACAATACTGGTTGGACAGACAACGGCGAAATCGGGATCACCAAGTTCAATCTGCAGTTTTATTACACATTTAAACCAATCCATTTTCCATACATCTGATGACGTGTAACAAAATTTAGATATCTTTGAATCGACCATCCTGATCGACCATCCAAAGAAATCGGTGTAATCTGATCTGTTTAAGCCTTCCAGAGTTCTGGCAAAGTCATCTTTAGAGGTATACGTACGTTTCGACGTATTCTTGCACACCTCAACAGTGTCACATGCCCTACTGCTCTAGCCTACAACTAACAACAGCTGCGCCGGATTGATAATTAATCACTCCAAACCGCAACATTAAGTGCTACTTTCACTTTGCCTAGAGTGATACATCTTCAGCGGAATTCCGTAGCAGACCTTTGAAAGGTTCAAAACATTTTATCAAATTATACTGAAAATATGAATAGTATACGAATCCTCTCAGGAATTTTTTAACTGACCTAAATTTGTTGTTTCTCGAGGTTGACTTTGCACTTAAGTTGTAATGGCATTTATTTTGGCAAATGAAATCACCCAATAAACCTTGAACTTTGAGAAGCGATCACAGCAGAGATTTGAGACGAATTCAGTGAATCCCAAAAGCAGCAATGCCTTATGTCACCAAAACTGGTAAAAATAAAGATAATTCTTTTCACGTGAAAAACGTTTATCATATTTTAAACAACTAATACTGCAATGCTTGAGCGAACTGAGACTTCCGATGTAACTATTACTGATCTGACTTTAGAAAAAAATGTAAATTATACAGCAGAAATCTTAGAATTTTTAGCTGAACATGAAACCATCGAAAATTCACGTGACGGACAATGCAAAATTTTCCAACACTGCTCTATTACATATACAAAACGGTTATCGATCGTGACTTAATCTCAACCGACAAAGTAATACTGTTTTGAGAGCTATTCTTTCTTGAAACCTTGAGCGGGCTATCATATCTTCTATAAAAGCATTGCCTGACGTTTGACCGCTTTAATCTTACTCAGCTTCAGGGCTTTACGAATGAATTTCATAATTCAAAAATGATCAGGTAGGGAGAGTGTGTGAATATCTCGAATGGCCTTCTATTTCAGAATCATTTCCGATTTTTTTCGCTTTCAGAACATATGCCTTTTTAGAAGTTTTTGTCGCTGGACAGCAATTCTCGATTAGACATTTGATGTTCACTTAAAAGTCAAGTCTTAGAAATCTTGAAAGTTTATCTGCCTTTGACACCTTTCTTTTGTATTGTAGCAGTGAAAATAAAAATGAGTTTCACACAGGTCTCGCGTTATCGCGCGTACTTCTGGTAATTGACTGAGAATTTTTTTCCATTTTGTAGAGATTTTGAGTGACTTTATTCTACCGTTATGTCGAGTCAAGTTTTTCATGTTTATTTCATAATGCCAAATAAACCTGCTACTAAGTCTAAACTTAAACACTTTGAGGCAATGCACAAAAAGCAGATAAAAGTGGGAAGGAATTTTTGACTAACAGAAGCATGTACATTTAACAGAAGCATGTGCTTTGTTTAAGGCCTTTTCTAGAACGCAAAAAACTTCATATGAATAACAAAAATCGTGCGCCACATGTGAATTGCACTGCGCGATCGATCAAGCCGTCCCAAAGGCTATAACTCCATATTAGAAACGTAATCTTCTTATCGATGTCATCGTTCTATAGAGATCTTTTTCAAACCAAGATTGCTTCCAGATTCAACGAGATATGTGTTATTGCATGAATGATGAAATAAAATGAAAAGATAACATGATTTTGAGAAGGCATACGGATACCGCTAATGAAGAACAAAGCGAGTCACAATAGGACAAGTAATGCACCGAGAAATTCAAGAGTCACTGTGCTAGGAGGCATAACTCTCCTGATGGTGCGCGCTCGCTATTGGAATTGGGTCCAAGCTTTTCACCATCTCAACCCATTTCTAAGGTGTCCTTGCGTAAGGATTGCATGTGGCTTACATGATCTGCAAGATCAACTCCGTAAAAAGGCCAGAGCTGAAGAGACTAATAGGAATGAACAGCAAGTAGAGGTTGCACCAATACCGCCATTTCCTCAGCCGTTCTTTAGGCAACAAGACCTCAACGAGGAGGTTGATAGGAAATTCCGGAAATTTGCGGACGAGACTTTCAAAACCCTTACTCACTATCGTATGAAAAGGTTTCAATCGAACCTCACCGAGCTACAAAAGCGTGGCATGAAAGAGGTTCGAGAGTTGATAAGGGAGGGAAGTATAAGGCTATCAGTTAGTGATAAGGGTGGAGAATTTGTTGTGATTCCTCGACAGTTAGATATCGCAATAACGAATAGGCATCTCGAAGATGCTTCGCTTTACCGATCATCTTCTGTAAAGGAATTCAAAAGGCAAAACCGCAAATTAAACAATGAGTGGGTCCGTACGGCAAAAGCGGCAGGCTTAAGACCATCTATCATTACTCAATTAAAAATCCAGTCACCAACATGTCCTGTCTTATACTTACTTATGAAAACACATAAGTTAGTATCCACTGATGATCTAATGTCTAACGATCCATCCATATTCAAAGTTAGACCTATCATCAGCTGTGTAGGCGGACCGACGGATAGGATAGCATGGTTCTTAACGTTAATAACATCCCAGTTGCTAGGACACATTCCAGCTCATCTGACGAACACTCAGATGCTCCTGGATCGTCTACGTAACGCGAACCCGAACAGCGCGTACGTAATGGAGTCATTCGACGTCACTGCTCTATACACCAACGTATCGAATGACTCCGCATTGCAAGCCACACATGAGCTTCTGTTACAACACCAGGGAGCAGTAAACATGTATGGCTTGTCGATTGAGCAGTTCATGGTCCTGTTAAAAGAGTGCCTGAACTGCTCAATCTTCAGATGGTCCGGGAAGTATTTCGCACAAATCAGAGGGCTGGCAATGGGGCAGCGACTGGCGCCTAGCCTAGCGATTGCCTTTATGTCGAAAGTGGAAGCACCAGTGATGGATCTCCGGCCATTACTCTACTGTAGGTATATAGATGACTGTTTGGTTATCTGCTCCACTCAAGAGGAGCTAGATAATTGTTTTAGATTGTTGAATGAACAGTCAGAGTATATAAAGTTTACCCGTGAGATACCAAAAGATCATTGGCTTCCTTTCTTGAACGTGCAAATAAGCTTAAGCGAGAGCGGCTACATCACAAAGTGGTACCGGAAGCCAAGTAGTAAAAATATCCTGGTTCACTATCTCTCTTCTCATCCCTCACATACGAAAAAGGCGCTAGTAAAGAACATGTTTCGAACAGCAGCCAGCGTATGTACTGGGGAGGAGCAGAGAGAAGAATCCGTGAAATTGGCTCGGGAAATAGCCACTTCTAATGGATATGAATTTGTAGCCCCTCGGCTTAGGTTTAGAGGAAATAGTGCGCCTCCAAACGAAAATTCGAATGAAAGGAAAATCCCGTTCATACTCCCGTTCTTTTCAAATGAGATTAGTACAGCTATAAAACGCTGTTTGAAAAGAGCGGGTTTAGAGCAATCGGTGGCTCTTATTGAAATACCACCGAATACTCTAAAACGCCAACTAGTTCGCAACCGCTTATATGACCGTCTCTGTATAATGAAAGATTGTAAAATATGTCCTAACGGCAGAGACGGTGATTGCACGAGCGTAGGTACAGTCTACCTAATCTCTTGCAAAGCGTGTAGCGATAAATATATTGGCGAAACGGGTAGGCCGCTCTATGCCCGTATAGAAGAACACCTAGCTGATAAGCGTCTTAAAAGACGGAACACCCCGTTAGGGACGCATAGAGAACAGAAACACGACGGAGCTGATTTTGAGATTGAAGTCACCATCCTTGCGCAGGAACAAAAAACATCAGCGCGAAAACTTCTTGAAGCACTTTGGATTAATACCACCAATCCAACTATGAACCGCAGGGAGGAATGCCTTGTTATCACACGTGATTTTAGTCAGTATATAAGACTGTTATTTTGATGTGTAAGGTGCATTACGAGCCTATGTGATCTCCTTGCGGTTGTCTCCACTTGAATCATTCAGTGGAACACATATAAAAAGCGGTGAGTATGTTGAGAGTTGATTTTGTGCTTGATGCGATTGAAATCTAGGTCTGGTGATTTTTTCTAAAAGAGTATTGGAGGTGTTTGGCTTATTGGATTGCGGACAATTTGACCTTTCCAGGCTCTGAAGAAGGCGAACTGCCGAAACGTCAGCTGTGAATAAATTTTATTATAACACCTCGTGTTTTGCTTAAAGAAGAAAAACAGTAATTAAAATGAAAAGCATCTTACAAGTCCTAACCGTGCGAATAGTCGTGCACTTCGAGTGTGAATTCCAACTTCACTTTTGCTGCTAAAGCATTCTAGGTAAATTTTGATACAAAAATCCAAACCTTAAAAATCTACGTGATTTGAACTATTGACTAATTTCTAGACCTTCAAGAAGAAATTCGATTGGGCCTTGTCCTCAAAGGCAAGAAATTGGTCCAGATATTGAGAAAGGGCTTAATTTTATGATTTGAGGCTACTTTTAGGGACGACGTGTACCAGTTGAGGAAACACGATTATTTGAAGGCCTTTTCGCTCACACAACAAACTTCTTCTAGATCTTTGGTAATCATCCGAATGCCTTAAATCTTTGCGATCTCAATAATCTGTTCAGTTTTGAAAAAAAGACTTTCTATTACGTTGCAGCAGCAAAAATAACATTATGTTTCACACTCAGTTTTCTTCATTTGCTCGACTGGGATTTTGATATGGCTCTTCACTAATGTTTAATTAGCCATTAGACAGAAACTTTGGTGACATAATTGGTTTTCCGAAAGGTTATCACAGAACGCTGTAAAAGTGAAAAAAGATTATATTTCAAGCGCTACAATGTTACTGCGCGCCGCCTCGACGTCATAGGTGGTTTATTGGAAGTTCTAAGTGAAAATGTAATGTCGCGTATGAATCTTTTACAAAGGGTTCTGTTATAAAAAGTGATCAATTGTCTCAAATTCCTTCATTTTACAACGGTTAAGACCGCGTAGTTGTAACAGAATAACCAAATATCTAACACCTATTGCGCATTTGTATCACCTATCTTGCGAGAACGTGGTATCTGAAAGCACGTCTTCTAAAACTAAAACTTTTCTAGTAGAGATCTAAGCGGCGGTAATTCCAATATGCAGCTTGAGTAAGTGTAGGAAGAGCGTGCGTTCATCATTGCGCATGATACGGTACTTCCCCTATTAGCCTCCGTATTCAAGAAAACGTATTTTGCTCTCTTTCTAGGATTTTAGTACTTAATCGATAGCTTAAAGCTCAAAATTTGAAAAGGTATTTTATTCTTTGAAGGGTCTTTATATTACACTGTGACAGTGAAAAAAATGCTACAGAAAACACTCAGCATCTTTCAATGACTAAAGCTTTTCCTCGAATAAATCGGCAATGTTTCGATAACACAAATTTGGTGAATTTAATAGCGTCCTTAGCTTTCTAAGTAATCCCTTTATTGCGTTGCCAACACTGAAATTAGGATTGCATTCACATGCGGCGCGTATGCATTCTACCGGCATGTGTATGGATATTACAACATTGGTATCAAACCGGCGCCGTTTATTGACCAATCGGTAACTCAAATCTCGAGAATTTTAATGGTGTCGCTTGCCTTCCGAAAAAAAATTCTCTTACGACCTGTAGCAACAAGAATAAAACTTGCTGCTCATCTGATTATTATTCGCTAGACACTGCTTATCTCTCAAGCTTTTACACCCGTTCTACAGTGCAAATCTGAACCTAAGGAACATATTTATCTTGAGAGAAAGACCTCTTAGTGCGTCGTTACAGCTAAAAAAAATATTTGGTTCTGCACTCGGCGCGCACTGCACGCCCTATGTAAATTTCGTTGCACAATCGACACGGCGCCAAGTGCGAAACTCAATGATCTTTTAACTGTAACAACGCATAATCATGAGTGGACAGTCGAAATTCCACTGCGTCAAACATATCGTTCTACATATTACAAGGCATCAAGTCTTAACCACCATATGAATTAATTTTGCTGGCGCGTGTAACTGTGTGTCCTTTATGTACATTTGTACGCTCGTGGCAGTCTATCAGAATATTTATTTTTGAAAAAAATGCTACACTTTAATAAGAACAAAGCCAATGGCTAAAGTTACAATTGTTAGGTCCAGTTGGGCAGGCACTGCACACCGCACCGATATTGTAAATACTCTGTCCCACCACGTTCACGCTGAAAGGAAAAAAGTTATCTAGAAATAAAACGAAATGGAAACGATCGTGAGGACTTACGGGTTCCGGTACATGCAAGATGTGAAATAGAAGCTCCCGCATAATTGAGTTGCACAGCCCACAAATCTGTTGCTTCCCCAGAGAACCTGTAAAGGGCTCGTACGTTGTGGGCCAAACGATATTTACGAGCAGACTGAATCAAGGATTGTGCAAACCTTGGAAACTCTTGTCACTGTTCTTGATCTACGGTTGAACACTTGAGGCGTTAAGATCATGTTTGAAGGAATGCCATTTCCACGGAGTTCAAAAATAAAGTTTGCAATTGCCTGCATTAATAGAAAGTATGACAATAAGGTCATCTTCACAGCCTACTTATCATCCACTCCGATTATTGAGTGGTACGTCAATACCTGGTAGCCGAGTAGGGTGCAGATTCTAGGCACTCACATTCTGAAGGGCTCCCAACAAGTCAGTAGCACTCGTTCGTAGGATATGAATGTTTTCACTGTAGCCAGGTCGGGCAAGGACTGGTGATTCGCGTTGGTCACATAGACGCACATGATTAAGTGCTAGCTGCTCGGCAGTGCAGTCATACTCCTAAAATGCGATAAACGACGTGAAATACTGAATTGGAAAAGAACAAAGCAACGAGCTAACAAGAACTACGATATCCTACCATCAAGTCCATTCTTGACGCTGGTGGTGCGTTTTCATTTGCATACTCGCCATTTCTTTCCATACCTCTCGCGACTCGAGATCTAAGTAGTGCCACTGATTGCAGGAAATGTATTGTTCGGTCAACTAGTACTTAATTATTTCGTTCATTGTAAGGAAATAAATTTCGCAGTTTTCATACATAATAGACACAGCAAGTACTCTACTACATTCTAGTTTCATGTTTAAATTATTATGCTTCAAGCTTTATGTGTACTTTTTCTTAAATCAAATTCTTCCTGAATGTCATAGTTTAGTAAAGCAGTTATCATTTAGTACCTGAAATTGTTATGCATTCCTAGAGCGGTTTCTCTAAATGCGGAGTTGAATACCGGACTTGGACAGTCAGTGCTTCTTCGTCTGGTTGTAGTTGTGGTAGTGGTAGTAGTAGTAGTAGTAGTTGTTGTTGTTGTTTGTTGGCCTCATAGCATCAACACATAATCCATCGTCACAGTATTGCAACCCGGACGGAATCGACCATTGCAATCTCCGTCATTTTGACACGGCCTTCCCGGCGTGTAAATCAGACTTCCATTCATCACATCGCTGAAATAGCATCAACAATGTTTCTAGAAGGTGGCAATACATTGCACTGTGCCACTCACGGTGACGAAAAGTAGCAAGCCACAGCTGCCCTAGCCCTATTACCTTGCACATTTCGGCAGAACATCCAACGGAAGTTGTGTTCGCAGCAATCATCTAGAAAGAACTGTTTAGTGCTGTATCACAGATTCATACCAATTCTACTTACGTTGACAAATGCCTGCCAGTGCTGGATCACCATTGTAGACGCCATTAGCTGGAAATGCGCGGGTTGAAATTTCTGCCACCGCAGCTGTGCAGTTTGGAGTGGAAATTGCCGCTCATATGCACTCGAATTCGACTCATCGAAGCTGAATTATTGAAATTCGCAACGAAATTATAAAGGTGAAGTAATCTTTGTGCATTTAATAAAAGTACTATTTTGAACTTACAAGATAAAATTAATCCGCTGTTGTTGTTAATCGCATTGGGTTTGGATTGCAATCCCGTACAGTCATATTAGCTAGCTCCTCAACTGCAATTCCATGCCTGCAATTTTCAACAGTTAGATGCCGACTCAAGTGTTCATTTACATTGAACGTGTATATAATGGCGACACCTTTTCTGAACGTAATCCAATGACAAAGCTATCTTAGCTTTTACGTCAGTCATGAAAAAAGAATTAAACGACTCACCATCTGACTATGTCTCTTCCAGATGGCAAAAGTTCAGGGAAAAAAAATCTCCTTGCGCAACACTTGCTCGAATACGATTCATAAAAGTAAGGCCTCCCGTTCTATTTTGATCACTCAAGATTAATCCGGATGCATTACAATCGAATGCTTAAGTGGAGATTAATTAATTAAGCTTACTTTCCTCAAAATGACATGTTCATTAGTAAACAATTTAATAGATGATATGAAAGGACGATGACATTGAAAGCACTTACGCGCATAAATGGACCACTCGACAGAACCGATCGTAGAAGCTAAAATTTATGAAATAGACTCTTTACAGGAAATGAGAAAGTCGCTGCACAAAAATCACTAACCGTGAAACAGAGAAACAATGTTGTAATCTGAAACATCCTGTGAAGAATACACTGACAACTCACAGTTTGCCGCTTTTATAGTCATGTTACTGTATGCCCTTTACTCACTAAAATTAAATGCATTTTCATTAACTTCAAGCCGTACTTCAATAAATTTACGGATTTAATCCAAACGCTATGTCATGTTAGATTGGCATCTGAATGTCACTTTAACTGCACTTTTGAATAAGACAGAATGTTTATCTCAGTGTTACATAATATAAAGTGCAACAGAAGTGGTGTTTGTGAAGTTTGAATGATGTAATCATTTAGTGTAATTGACGCACAGCAAATGTGGCGGAAGAACTATGGAAGGAGAATCAAAGCTTTTCAGATAGATTCACGCGTTGAAAGACATTATGGCCTTGTCATTCACAATGTGGCATTGCTCATACTGTGCGTGGGGCCGAATTATTTATGGCACTCGTATAACTTTCTTCAACGAATCGTTTTCTTTAAAGAATATAGTACAGGATTTGTTGCATTCAATCTACGACGTCATTAAGATTAAGTGAGTAAATTCAAAACCTGATCAGATAGAATTCTCGATGAGGAATGTCTTTTGATAGATTGTTAACTTTATTCAAGAAAATTCATAGACAAAGAAGACAAGAAATCTTGTACTTTGACATGCTTCCACTATACCTATTTATCCAGTTACTCTCACCAAATATTTGCGAAGCAGTCTGTGAAGAAGCGCATCAGTAGACAGCTGAATTGTTCTACGCGATGAGCTTGACTATGAAATGTAAGACAACGCTATTAGAAGCAGCAAAGTTCCGAAGCTCTAAGAACTGTGTTTGAATGTGGAGTGAAATCTTTTGAAACAACTTGATAAATCTTTTATAGCCGTCCCAATATTTAGATAGTAGAGACGACAGCGTACGACAGCAATATCCGATCAAACAAAATTATCCAAAAGCTTTTACTCTGACTGGACTTCTCGATAAGCGGCAAAATCTCTGTCACCTTTGAAGCTCTATAATACGCAAGGTTGCGATTCAGTGGATGTGAATGCGTAGCAAATCGCTCAGGAATTTGGTAATGTTGGATATTCTCTCCTTTTGTGCTGTGTCAATTTTGAGATCATTAATCGCCACCTTTTGAAGAAAAGCGCAACAAGTACTCCTTCCCCATTCAAAGGTGTTAGTGATAGTTTTTTTCGTTTTGACTGTTGAGATCTTTTCACCAATAGATGCGATAGAGAGTTAACAAATTTACGTCTAGTAAACTGCTCTATCATCTCTAAAGCTTTGTCTATTTCTGATTCGCATGTTCCCTACTTTTTACCCGTTATCATTTGTTTTGCTGGATGAACATTATAAATATACAGATCACTGAGTCATAATCAGGTGAATCAATTATCAGTAAAGCGCACGCTTTTCATCGTATATGGGACAATCGCGAGAGCGACAGTCACAGTACTACATCACCCACAGACACGATCATCAGAAATTCTGCATGTTTACATTTCGACAATGCCTTTACGCACTCGTTAATCCTTTCAGGACCGTCTTAGAGAAGCGTATTGATGGAGAGCGATATTATCCATTCTGTTGCCTTTATGCATCGAGATCAGCCTATATTTCCCGTGGGACTCGGCGAGGTGAAGTTCTTTTTTCGAACAATCGTTGCAGTACCAAAATCTCAAAGGGAAAGAAAAAAAAGCAATTTTTTGAATGGCTAACCTTGCGCGACTATTTGAAGTCCATAAGTCAGAAATGGTGCGCTATGTCGTAAAGAAGTCGCACACCGATGATTATCAACATTTGACTTTGAAGTTCGAAATCTGAACTTTCATATGTTTATCACTTAAGATTCTTTAGCAAAACAAAAAAATCTCTCTTGTATTCATATGATGGCAAGTTTGAGTCGTTTCGTTGCCGATGAGAACTTTGCTTCCAGAAGTTTTTCCCTCTAATGAATTCTCATGCAACTGATCTTCAGCGTGTGATCGCAAGAATATCATTTACGATACCTTTATATAAGCCTGCTGCTCACGAATAGCTGAAGTTGAATCTCTTTAGGTCGCTTGATGTCTAGTGTGTTAACGCTCTGTTCCTAAACTCTTAAGGGACCGCATGTATAAATGCGACACACTATTGTTTAAAGGCCTTTTTTGCTGAATAAAGATTTCTTACAGACGCTTGATAATCATTCGAAAGCCTAAATCTCTTCAATTGTACCGACATGTTTCATTTTTGAAGAAGAATTATTACTAGATTGTAGCAGCAAAAATAAAACTTCATTTCACACTCAACTTGCTTCAGTTGCTCGGCTGGGGTTTCGATCTGGCCTTCACTAAAGTTTTACTAATCTCATAATTATTATTGGAGCCAACATGTCATGTGATCTATTATGAACTCTTGTACATCCCGATAAACGTGTTTCGGTCTTACAGACTCTTCAATCGGGCATGTCCTTCGTCTTTCATCAATCCTCTCGAGACCCCTATATCCCCTATAAATTTTACTGTTCATTAGATAGCCCAAATTCCGGGACTACTAAAAATGTAACTGGTTTTTGAAATATCATTACAAACGCTGTAAGAGTGAAAAGTAGATTCAATTCTGCGCCTAAAATGACACCCTGCCGCTTGAGCGTCTAGGTGGGTTCATTGGCAAATATGGATTAATTTCAAACGTC
Organism: Parelaphostrongylus tenuis; assembly: GCA_019055375.1. Taxonomy (NCBI): domain Eukaryota; kingdom Metazoa; phylum Nematoda; class Chromadorea; order Rhabditida; family Metastrongylidae; genus Parelaphostrongylus; species Parelaphostrongylus tenuis. Next base: position 32,989 of record JAHQIW010004845.1, on the reverse strand, counting down.
GGACGTATCTTATCGCTACATAAAGAATGAAATTTTTACGAATGAACCTTTTGAAGAGGTTTTCTCACATAAAAACGACTACTTCTTCTGAAATTCTTCACTTTTCAGCGAATACCACATCCTTGTGAAAAAGACAAATTTTTAACCCTTATTATGCATTTGTATCGCCTGTCTTGCAAGCACAAACTATGAGGGCTCCTCTCTACAACTAATCACCTTTGACAGAGTTCTACGTGGGAGTAATTGTAGTATGTAGGGAGAAAGTATAGGAAGAGTACATGTTCATAACTGCAGAGAATAATAGATAGTTTTCCTCTGCTTTCACCCATATTCCAAAAAGTGTGTTTATATTCTTTTTAACACTTGAGTAGTCAATCGATAGCTTGAATTTCGAGAATTCGAACGGTGTATTTTATTTTGCAAGTGGTTTTTTACACTTTGCTCAAATACTAGAAATAAAATTTTATTTCACAATCAAGCAGCCTCTGGTGGACACAGTATTTTATTCAGACACCCAGTAACCATGCAATAGCAGAAATTTCAATAATTTTGATGTTCTGGTTTTCAAAAACTACTTTCTATTGCGTTGCTACAACTGAAACAATAGTGAGTGCGCGTTCGGAGCCGTGTCGATCACAGCATGAGTCATTGTTTTTGACAAATTACTCATTGTTTTCTATGTTATACTAAGTATGATGACTCCTGAGTCTTGTGTAGAACTAAAGAAAATCAAAAATAAAGATTTTTATTGCGATCTCCTCTGTACAATGCGATATTGATCAAATGCTATATTCAGTATAATCGCGTAGTAAACCAGCGTTGTTCTCTAAACAAGAAATAGTTTCTAAGCCAAAAGCATATGAGCGAATAGAAAAAACCTTACTCTATCAAAGTGATGCAAGAATTTCGAAATTTCTTGGCAAAACTGCAATAAAAAGCTTCAATCAAAAACGAAAATCGCGCAAGTCGCTTTGCGTGCATTGATTTCTAAAGTAGTTCCTTACCTTACGCAGTGATAAGAAGATAGTAAAAGGCTGAAGATTACTAATCATGGTCTTCATTTTTCATAATTCATAATTCAAATTTTTCTTCCTTATCTCAGGTTCACGACTGAAAGCAAATTTAGCGATGGCCTCGTTAAAGTCATGAGTGCGCTCGCAGTGTCGGAAACGCATAGCGACGGATCGAGTTCATGACAAGGACATCAAGACCAAAGCTTTGCTCCGATTTCTACATTCTTGCAGTCACACCATACATCGCACTCTGCTCTTCATAGTAAAATTAAGTGATGAATAGAAAATTATGATACGGGTCAGGAGTTTTGTGCACTTTAGAGCGCTAAAATTCGTGCAAGAAAAATTATACTATGAATCGCGGCGTTTTTTGTGCGGACATTGGCACGTTTGATTTTATAAGCTGCACTAAGTCGAAATAAAACGATACATGAATTTTTCCCTTTGGTGAATCAAAAGGACGTTAACATCACACTGCGCTTAACATTGAACATGGGATGTCTTCGCTTGCAAGGAGACGAATGAATATCTGTCCTACTTCGCTGGACAGGAAGTTTTGCAGAATTGTTAGTAATCATTCGAAAGCTCAAATTCTGGTCAGCGCCGTGCGCAGTCGATTTCTGGAAGAGTCTTTGACAAAATCCTTCAGTGTGAGGAAAACATTTGTGATTTACACACACTTGTTTTCGTTGCAAGGCAGAGCTCTTTCTTATAACTCTTGCCAATCATTCGATAGCGTAAGGTTCGCTTATTCCAACGCTGTTTATTCTTTGCAAAGATCCATTCTTTACAGTGCAGCAGAGAAAATAAAATTGAAACCCATGCGCGAGCAAGTGATCTTTGGCCAAATCACGGGCCTCTGGGTAAAGCGGCAAGGTAGATTGACACAATGATCGGTCGATATTCGAGCATGCGAACGTGTAGGGAAAATCTCGTAGCATCTAAATGTCCTCAGGTTAGTGTTGGAAGTAGTTGGGACGTTGTAGCCCCCTGCATTCCATCAAAATGATCATAACGATGATTGATTAATCCGTTTTTATGGAAAGATAAAGTTATTCAAAGTCTTTTGGTAGCAGAGTTTCACGCTCTATCTGGAGTTTCTCTTTCAAGGCGAGAAACATTCTTTTTGAATAAAAAGCCTGCTTCTCATAAAACCGGTGAAAAATCGATCGATCATCGCGTCATCCCAACTTGCCTATCCCACCCTGCGCCCGTGAATTGGCCAAAGACCACCTACTCGCGCATGCGAATTCCATCTTATTATCCTGCTGAATTGAAAGAAACTGTCTTTTCAGAAAATATGCAGAGCATTGTAATGACTGAAATCGCGCTATCGATTGATTACTAATAGGCTAAACAAAAATCCTGTCCGGAGAAAAATATGCGCATGTGAAACATAAATTTATTGTGGTTTTTATAGCATTATAAAAAGGTTTTTTTCGTAAACTAACTGAGTCTAGCTTTAGCCAAGATTGAAGCTTTCGAGTGATTACTAAGACTCCTGTGAAAAGTCCCTATCCAGCGAATAAGGTCTAATATTCTTTTGTCTTCTTATAACCGAAAAAACTTGAATATATTTATTATTCATGTAGCGTTATGTTTCGTTCAGCAGTTGAAAATTTCTTTCACAATGGAAGCAAAGACTGATTTTATGCAGCTCTTGCTCTGAATAATATACCGGGAAACGGTAGAAGTACTGTAATATCACTTTCTTCTTCACTCTATCTGAATCATATCACAGTTTCTTTTTTCTGTGCCGATTCTAGTACTTTCTACTTCTCGTTCGATTCTCCTCCTCTACTTACTTGAAGATTTCACTTTCTTCAACGTCGTAGAATACTGATTGAGCAGATCTCCTTACAATTTCGTAGGTAGCCGAGCTAAGGTGTTTCTCTGTGTTCGTTGAATGACTGTAGGAGAGTGTCCGGTAGTGTGGGGGGATCACGCCTGCGTCGAACCACGCCAAACATCAATGCCATCCGGCCACTGATCCTCCGCTACAAAACCAAATGAGAAATTTGTCTACAATTTCATACAATTAGCTGCTAATAGTTTTGCATTACGTACCATTCTTTCTTGAAGGCTCTTAAATTATACGCTTTTTCAGAAGGAATACAACCCAAAACCTAGATTGCGTGGTAGGACCCGTTGGATTGGTGCTGCTGACGCATCAGTGGGATGAATGCTCTACACGGCGTCCACTCTGAAGCACAACGAGTCACTTACCATATTTTTTAAACCAAATTTTCGATGACTTATGCATAATCGTATATGCAATAGTTGAAGTAGAATTCCCCAGATATTACAGATGAACGGCCAACATTCTGTTAGTTACGCAGAGCTTATGCAACAAATTCACAAGCTGGGAAGTTTAGTCACCTTGTGATTGGTATGGTCCACTGCCCACATAAGTTTTGCTAGCTCTCGTCACTATTATTTGTGTGCGGTGAGCAAGATGTTAAAAGTATGTTCGAAGAACTTCATTGTCTCAGTTTCAAGAATGCAGCCCCCATTGGTGGGTAATAAAAGATTAAGGTGAAAAAGTTAGCTGTGCGAAGTTATGAAATCTTAACTTATAGTGGTATAAATCATCTTAAACATAAACTCTGAATGCTCGAATCGTTATCGATATTTCTAACTTCTATTGGGGTGAAGGTATTCGTTACTTCAATTTTAAATGTGTGGAAAAATGGTCAGTGCAAAAACTTTGTCGCATAACAAACCCCTGCAGAAATTGTTCTTAAAAAACAGGTAGCACAAAATAACTAGATGTGTATAGTGCTAGCAGAGCTGTAGCTCAGTCGATGTAGTTGGTGGTTGAACGCACCGGTATGGAAAAAACGCGTTGTCAGCTCTAATTTAGGACGATGTTTTGAAAAATGCCGAGGTTGAGAAGAAGTTGGCTTCCAAAATTATAAGATTAGTGTTATATAGTCCAGGTTCTGAAGAAGACCAGGTCGCTAGAACGTCAACCATCGAACGACGACAAATTCAACAATAATAAAAACAATAACAGTAACAGCAAGTAAAACCCACTTCGCATCGTCTATATGCGATTGAGAAGAATCCTAAGATATTAATTCAGTAGTTATTGATGCCGAGGTTTATAGAAAGCCTCTCTTTGAACTCCAGCTTTATTTTGATGCTTATCATCAAGTCCTGATTTATAAGGGCTTAAATGGAGCATTTGTTAGAATTTCTAATACTTCAGGTAAAATGTTAAACACGAGCTCCAGATGTACGGGGAAGCCAGAACGGACGGGACATGATGCTAAGCTATAATATTAAGCCTATAAGACGAACTCCAAAGCTTACAAATTAGTTTACCAGCCTCGTCGAAGAGGACGAATAGTGAGACATGGAACATAGGTGTTCAGTGTTAAACTCCTGATTTTCCCATTACAAACACTATCAAATACGCACAGTTCGTCAATCAGCTAAATCTCTTAGGCAGCTGTTTAACCATAATCTGAGTAGACTGTTCTTAGTCTATTCCAAGTGTAGCTGCGGCATGTAGAACATTCGATTATTACGTGACGTTTGATGGATCACAAGAACAAAGAGCGCCATGTTTTACTTCCTTGTGACCGACATTAGACAAAGTAATTCCAACATAATTCATGGAGTGGAATAGATGGCTTTAACGAAAGGAAGCGACATTTTTAACACATCGGAGATCGTATGCACGCTGTAGCTTTCACACAAACGATCATTATGGTTTTGATACGATTTTTTCACGCACCTCAAGCTTTTTTTGGGCACTTTTCCCATTATCCACACTAGAAATAGAACAGCAATGCTACAAGATAAGCTCGCTGACCTGAGCATGATTAGCTATCACTAAATCAACACTGATTATGTGCGACAGCGAGTCTCAATCTGGATCATCACAAATGCATTGTGAGACATCGGCTGTAAAAATAATTCCCCCTTCCAGTTTTAACTGCATATCTCAGCTTATGATAAATATAATCGATTGCAAGAGGAAGTGCTGGAATAAAAAAATTTGCTGACATCAAAACAAAATTGTACCTCCATAAAATTCTTTTTTTTCTAGAGCTCAGGAAAGAAGGCTTTTTATTTTATCCATACCAGGTTTATACTTCGAGTACTGAAGAAAATAAAGCACAGGAAGTTCGGCTAGCAGAACAAGATGGTGTTTATCAATCAATGTAGCATTGCAGTGCTCGAACTTGAAATGCTTTATCTATCGTTGTTTTATCCATACCAGGCTCATATTTCGAAGTATTTTAGTAATGATGAACATGAACCAGACATTAGACGTCATTGTAATCTATTGAACGTCACATAATAATCTAGTGTGCCAGATGTTACAGCTACACTGAGAAGGCACTAAAAATAGTTAGCATCACTTTTGGCGCCATGCAAGTAGATACACTGCCCAATACCGAATAATAAAATGGAGCGTATGAGCCTAAAGAGAGGACGTAACATCTGTAGGAGCTATGCGATCCAGAAACGATGTTTTCTTCGATTTTGAGTTACCATATCTCATCTTGTAATGAAATTTACCATCTGCAATAAAAGCTGTTTTTTTTACACCGTCATCACAATGAACTGTGAGGATCACAGTGCAGCTTGCATCCGGTACGTTCACACGTCTCGTCATCCACAGTGAGATTAGAATACTGCACGTGCTACTTCGACTGCTGTCTGCGGAGATTTTGTCTTCCCTGTCAATGTCGTAGAATGCCAGTCGAGAAAATTTTCTTTGCAATCCTGAAGGTAGTCGAGCTACAACGTTCCTTGACGTCCAACCAAATCATTGCAAGAGAGTGTTGGAAAGAGTTGAAGCAAGCCTTTGCATGTAACCATGCTTCCTAGTATCACTAACCACTGTGCTGCTCCGTCCACACAAAAGCTCTGAGAACCCAGAAGTCTCTGTAGGATAAAAGTGCACACCACGATAATTTTTCCCTTTTTTGAAACTATGAGATAAAATTCTCCCGCGTTATTACTTCTGCTACCACGCCTATATAGCTAAAATAATTTAACAGGAGGAATTTTGTTGAGCAGAATATGAGGCGTTCTTTAATGCATCGTTTTTTCATTCAGTTTGGGTACTCCATCAATTTTTTGTAATGGGGAAGTAAACAATACGATTCCAGATGTTATTGCAATCTGTGAAACGTCACAGGACAAATTAATGGGCCAGACGTCGCAAATATACTTGAACATACTAAAAACAGTTTGCTTCATTTTTGGCTTAACAGCTGCATAAGCGAGTTGACTATTGAACAGCACGCTTCCGGTAGTGCATAAAAGGAGAGGAAATTAGTAGTTCAGCACCATACACCTATGTCCCAAGCAGCATCAGTACTGGTTCTCTTTGGCGTGGTTGGTGAACTTTGTAATTTCTCTGCTTGGAAGTCATCTCATGGATTTTCCATTATAGCTTCTACATCATGTCTTCTCTGGAGGGCCATTTGAACCGCGTAAGTGCCTTTGACATGTGTTTTTAATGCTGGACACTTTGAAGAATCTATTGAGCACTCCATTTAAGCTTTTGGATGTCAAGGATTGAAGTTAAGCGAGCAAAATAGAACTGAAACTCTTAACCTGATTAATCGAATGCGATCAAAGGTTGCATTGGGACAGTTCCGAGCACAAAACATCTTGTCATCGGCAAGCAATATGGATAAAATGGCAAGTTGCTCACCATGTAATTTTTACGTTAGAAACTTGCCTCATACATAATGTGTGTGCAGGTTGCAGTGCAATACGTAAGTAAAATCTTTGCACATTCATGATTGAAATTCATTAGACATTAAAACAAAAGCCACCACATGATTGTAGAAAATTCTAGGCATGGAACTGCGAATTGGAGAAATTAGCCGAGGAAGTAGTAGCTAAATGTCGTAAAAACCTACCCCCAATAGGACGCAAATACGGGAGGAATTATCTTTTGTAAGTTAAAGCAAATATTACACCAAAATTACTACAAATCATTCCTTTGTTCAAATTTCTTGTTTCGAATATTGGAAATTGAGATTCGGACCATCTTCGACAGTATATCAACGGCAATTCCCTCTTCAATCCGCAATGAAACAGTGGTCGGCAATTTCAAATCTGGCGTGGCCAGCTAGCAATATTTTCAATGGCAATCTAGCACTGCGTCCATTTGCTAATGTACGTGAAATCAGTGTTATCATTGAAGTAGTAATTCTACAGTTGTTCTCAGATAATTCGTGCTAAAACAGTCTCTGTTGGATGCTCTGCTGACAAGTGCAGAGGTAGATCAGCTGTGGCATGTGTCTTTTCTTCACCGTAAGTACTATAAAACAATATGTCATCTAGGAAGACGTTTTCAATGCTATTTCAGCAATGTGCGAAGAAGATCAAAAGTTTACATATCCGAAACTCCATGTCAAGATGACCATCAGTGCAATAGATTTAGCCCTGCTTTCTGTGCAAATGGGCTTTGTGTCAACTCTGTAAGACTAACCACAACAGCACTGCCGACAACAACATCGACAACAGCATCCACTACAACAACAACGACATCGGCAACAACATCGACAACAGCATCCACCAGCACAACAACAGCATCAACAACAACACCAACAACCACAAAGACAACGACTACAAGAAGACGGAGCACTGATTGTCCAAGCACATTATATAGTTCGACTTTCAGAGAAGTTGCGCTAGGATTACATAACAATTTCAGGTACTCAATGATAATAAAAGTACAAAATTCATCTGCGCTGCTTGATTTTTTAACTCTAATTCGTACATGATCAGAAAATATACTGCAGCTATCCATGAAGATAGGACAATCGCAAACTTTCACCTTTTTCACTTAAGATACGATTTAGTAGAAAATAATGTGCTTTCGTAGAAAAAGGAGCTCTCCTCTTTAGATCGCTTGTTACTAGAGGTCTTGCAAGAAACGCTGAACACGCAGGTGAGAACGCGCCACCGTCTTCGAGAATGGATCTGATGGTAGAGTAGTGCATTTTTTCAATTAAACCGCTAATCCTGATGCTGATGCCGTTCATCAATTTAGGAATATGACTGCCATGCAGAGCAAGTAGCGCATAATCATATACTGTCGTGTAACGGACAACCAGCACCACCCACTTCTCGACCCGGTTACAGTGAAAACGTCCATGTGTTGTCAACGACTGCGACGGACGTGCTCGGAGCCATTCAAAATGTGAGTCAGGAACGTCTTTAAGCAAGCGTCAAAGACGTCATTATGGTACTTAGGAATCGAAGCAGATGAGTGAATGATTTTCTAGACGACTGCATTTCCTTAAGTTTCGAAATCAAATCAATCTATTACCATTTCATCCTTTCAATCGATATCTATCTTTGCAGGCAATCGGAATGTTCACTAATGAACTTGGAGGGAATGGTATTCCTTCAAATATGTTGTTCACATCCTCATGTTGCTCAGCGTACGCAGAGAACGGTGACAAGAGTCAGCAAGGTTTGTATTATTGCTTGAGCGGCCCTAATCGTAGGTATTGTTAAGCCTTCAAAGCACATAATTATTTCAGGTTCTTTGGGGTACTAACAGATATGTGGGTTGTGCAACTCATCTTTGTAGTGGATTTTACTTCACTTCTTGCATGTACCGAGACCCGTAAGTTTTTTCAACCCTAAACTCACTATTTCACTAACATTTGAACAATTCCTGTTCCAATTCAGAGTGAACGTTGTTGGAGCCAGTATTTACACCATTGGTGCAGTGTGTAGTGCTTGTCCAATGGGCTCAAGTTGCAATGGAGATGTTGGCCTGTGTTCTTACTAAAGAAAAATGAAAGTGTAATATTGGAGCTATTCAAAAATGAATAGCACATAGTTTACGAGTGCCTTCATTTATTTGGAAAGCGTTCCAAATTTTGTTGTTTTGTCACAGCTGCTTGACTTTTTCTTCCGCACAGATTTGACAATAAGAACTGAAAATGGTTACTGAATAAAGATTCATGAATTTTATGAGGACCATGTTGTGCGGCACAGCGAAAAACACCAGTGAAAGGTATCCGTAGAACGGATGCAGAATATTCAACGGCGGCACTATAGGCTTAGCTAGTGACTTGTTCTCATTTCAGCTCAGTAAGAAGCCCTGTTAAAATCATAATTGTGCATAAAGACGGAAACAGAGTGTACACAATGATTGACGGTCTTTTGATTATATGAACTGTGGTCACGTTGTCGCCATAAGCTCATGCAATTGCAATTCTTTGCGATTGATGCATTAGCACAGTCGGCGTCACCACACTGAACCATCGAACCCGTGAAAATGCACGATCAACTGAATGAAAGAAGCGTTGTGTTGTAAAGTAGTATTGACTCATCAGCGTAGCAAAACTCGGCTGTTTCTGATTTTTAAAAGACCCATTTCGATTTGTACGGTTTAGATATATTGGAGGGAAACCTTCAAATTTATTGATTTCAAGTGCAGAAGATTGTTTTCCATCGTTGGCGATGGAATGGTGAACATAAAGTAACAAAATTTGAAGTTAACGTAGTCTATATGCTGCATAATCAAGGTGCTGAACAATGATATATCAGTGCTTTCGAAAAAAAGACAATCCAGGTGTTGTAGGCTATGTTATTATTCAATTAGTCGCCACAAACTGATCACTTAAGCAGGAACATAGAGGTAGACACGTCGTTTTGGTTAGCTGGTAGTAACTCTGCATATTGAACAATTCAGTGATTGTTGAATTCAACTCAAAAAACTTAGGTGGAATCATTTCGAAAAGAAATTTCATTTCTCATATACTCATAAGGCTATGAAGTTGTGTGTATTAGTGCTCATCATATCTATCGTCTGCGACTTCTCGTGAAAGACTATTGACTAGGATTTGAAAGGGTAAAACTTCTTGATTAGAATCGAAATTGTTGAGGAAAAAAAGTGTTATTTGAATAGCCACTACGATGAGGAAATTTCCTTTTATGAGATAGAAGTGGAAACTCCTATCACGTTTCGAGTGTGGTGGTTGCCAGAATGAAGAACATTTTTTTACAAAAATTTCACATCCACTACCGGTCGTAATGCTATAAATGCATTATCAATCGTCCGTCGGTTCAAATGTGCTAGAATCGATTTCGTAAATCTGTAATGATCCGAATTAACGGCTACACTGAACTTTGGCTAAAACAGTCAAAACATCCCACAAGCCCTCCTTTTTAGAGCTTGCACTAGATTACTAGATTATTTTCAAAAATGATGACCGACGTTCTGACAGTTTTGCTTTCCTTAGAGTCTACTATATCATACCGAATCATGCAATAAATGTTTCAAAACTCGTTCGGTACGACGTATGGTGGTACACATTGTCCAGATTGCTTTCTTTCTGGAGCAAAAATTTTTCTCAGGCATTTGGTAATTTTTCAAGACTTTGAATCTTGGCAATTCTTATAATGTGATAAGATTGCAAGAAGCCCTCTTGTCGTTTTGTAGTGGGAAACAAAGAGTGTTTCACACTCAGTTCACTATGTTGCTCTGATGGGGTTTGTGGATAGACATTTGCTGAGTTTTTAGTAGTTTTCCGAAAGCTCAAATTTTGTAAAATCCGCAACCAAGATCTTTTTTTGAGAAGGTCTTATAGGGCTAAAAAAGCAAAAAGGCGTTTCGCGCTCGAACTAGTTAATCGTCGACTGAACTACGTGATGGGTTTATTGGTGCTCATAAGTAAGACTTATAGTTAAAGGATCTTTATTGCTACAAAAAGACAGAGTGCCACAAAGGAAACCCTGATAAAAGAGATCTCAATATAAAGAACAACTCCGTGTCAGAAATTTTCCATGTTTCCATGACATTAACGCATCCTTACAAGAAGAAAGTTACTTTTAATTGTTATTGAACATTTTCATCTTAGCCTCTTCAAGTTTTTGTAGCCCTTCGACAGCTTAGAAAATGCTAATTTCAATACCAAATTTGTTTTCTGGAAAAATTTTTGTCTTATATTTTGCTGAAGATAAGAACACAACGCTTTGCTTCTGGTGTAATGAGTCCGTCGTTTCAACTTCACAGCGGCTTTTGTTGGCAGTTCTATAAGGAAACTTTGGCTCTAACAAAGCTTTGTCGCTATGCATAGAAAGATTATCGCTGAAGGAATTTTTGTAAGCGTACTTTTAGCAGAAAGAATGCCCATTTGTCCTAAAATCCCTATTTAATGCAAAAACTACGTCTTTGGGTTAAAACGCATTCTCAACCTTGCTTTCATATTTCTTTCGGCGGTATCATAAGAAAGTATTCGAGAAAACGCATTTCCTACAATGTATAATTTTTGGAAGTGACTCATGTGGAAGGACTTCAACTGTATTGTCAATTAATCAACGATCAACAATTTATGCAACTAATATCAGTCAACAACAAACTGTCCTTGCTTGAACGTTTGCAGCGATCAACTATTTACTTTGTTGTGACGAAATTGAACTTCCTACTTTCAGAAATTAGTATTTCCTCTTTCTTCATTAGACCACAAGTAGTCAATCAACAGCTCAAGAAATGAAGATCCTAGCACTCAACTTGAGTTGTGCAAAAGTCATTATAGTTTGCAGTATCAAAAAGTAGAAAGATGATCCTTGTGTCTGGCTATCTGAACTTCACAGCGGATCTGTGGCAGTTATATAGAAAAATTTGGATGGCCGAAACACTTCATATCACGGATCAGCATGTTGATAGAGAGATTGAGGTTCATTTGGTTAGAGAACAAATGAATATTCGACCTCGTTCGTCTTACAATTAGTTTCCATAGGAGTGTTAATAATCGTTAGAAAGCTCAAATCACTGGCTAGGACCGTACATGGCTGATTCTTTGAAAAGAGCCTTTTGTTTCTGCAAAATTTAGGATATAGTCATGTTTCATCAACAGCCTAATTCAACCATAACTTCGATGGAAGCAAGAAAACATGAACGTGCAGAGAAATCGCATGGTATCTTAGTCAATCGTTCAGTCTGGAGTTTTTTTTTTTGTTCAAGCGCAGAGGCGATTTCTAACTGAATAATAAACATCGCACCTTCATGTGAGAAAATCGGTCGCTCATTGTGCTAGTTTCCTTGATTATGCACCCGTATTCCTTGAATTGGCCAAAGAACACTGACTCGCGTATGTAATGGATCGTATTTCTACTGCTACGCTGCAGACAAGCGATCTTGCCAGCAAATAAGCACGAGCGTTGAGATCCTTGAATCTCATACTATCGAATGATTACTAGCACTTCATTGAAAAAATCTTGTACCGCGAATGAGGTCAAACATCCAATTGTTCCCTCAAATCGCAAAGAGTCAATTTTTATCAAACTATTTAGTAAGAAGGAAAGCCTATGCGTCGATTCGTATTTTTAAGTACTATAACATCCTTTGCAAATGGATATAATTCGACTACTTACTGAGCATTCTTGTCGCCTATCTTGTGAGGTAGGTGAGGATAGATCGCCTCCTCTTAGTCAGCATTTGTCGGTGGCCATAAATATGTCTGTCCTAAAATCAGCTTCAAATATCGGGCATGTGCAATACGTGGAAGACGATTGATAATTACAATTGTCTAATGAAAGAGCTCTGTCTGGCAAGGTTTCAAAGCACAAATTAAAGACCAGAGAGATCAAAAGCTCAAAATGGCTTTTCAAAAGCAAACACTTATTGAATTCTTTCAAGCTTGTGCTATACTTTGAATTCTGGCACTCTAAGGAAGGAGTTTTGTCCATGAAACGACATAAGAGAAGAAAATATGATCTTATGAAACATGATATTATTTTGAATGTACAGTATTATATGTCATTGAATGTTACGGTTGAATGTTAAGGTTGAATGTTACGGTGTTATAAAGGGGTGCTTTGAAAACCGGCGATGTGGGGTTATCCTCAAGTGTCATCTTTCGAATGGTTACTAACTCTGCCGGTGAAAAGTTCCTCTCCAGCGAGTGGAATTGGCTTTTCATTTTGTCCTCTCATAACTGAAAAGTACCAGTTTCAAAATGCTTGAGTTTTGCTCTATGGGACGTGATCTCGGTAGCGCTCCTTCGCGGTCATTTGAAATGGTTATTTATCGTTCACAGTTTAGTGGCTCCTTTCTCTCCTCTTCTCAAATGTAAATATGTGTAGTCATTTGGTACCTATTTCGTAGAACTGTTTTTGTTTGTGTCAGAGACGACAAAAAAAGCAGTTCTTTGGTTTGCTTATAGTGCGTGACTTTCGGTACATTTTTGTAACGTAGCTTTCTCGAAGGGATGCACTTGAACGTTCGAAATTGAAGACAGTTCTCTCAAAGTTTTTCTTGTGAAGTCAATATACTTTGTTGTTCATTCGGCAATTTGAAGTACTTGTCCACCTCGTGTATCTGCGAAGCAACCTATAAATGAAGGCTTACCACCATTAAGTACTGTCAAATAAAACTACCTTTTGTTTCGAGTGTTTTCTTTTAAATCACGTTCAAATTTCAATATGCCGAATTGTTATTTTTGTGTCATGCATGTGGTCTGTTGTAGGCACTTATGCAGTGCAAAGCACATGTTTCGGTCTTGCACTTTCGACAGCTGCACAGTGCCTTTCGTCTTAGGAAATTCTCTCGGGTGAGAACCCCCTAATAGAAGAATTGACGACGAACATTTTACACGTGTCGATAAGTGATAAAATATCGAACGGGCAGTGTTGTACACTCGATTGCTCTTGAAGGATATCGCCAAATTTATTATATCTTTCTTTTGGAGTGTTTTCTGTAGACCATGCTCAAATTTCAATATGTCAGCCGTCACAATCAAGTTCATTGTACTGTTTGTCTTTACCGAATAAATCTTCTAATTAACAATTGCGTATTTGCCGAATAAGGAAATCAAGGAGATATTCAATCAATGCCGAGGTCAACTGATAGTCGCGTCATGGGAATTTTTTGAAGATTTTTCGAGGTCTGGCATCTCAGCGCTTCACGTACGTTTCGACGGCTTTCGTCTTATCAGATTTACAAGTCCCCTTACTCACTGATAGTAGAGGCGGTGAAACATGTTGAGTGAAGACAGCGTGAAGTGATGGTCTTTACCATTTCTCAGTCAATAGCTTACGGCTGTTATCAAGCAAATAAACATTGCCTTTTAATTGACTGCATTTGTACATTCTATAATAAAGTGAATGTCTATTTAATGGATTACCTCCGTAGGTCATTGACTGAAAATGGTTAAACCACTATTTCACGTTCTCTTGACGTAACATGTTTTCCCTATCCCTATTTTCAATAGGGGTTACTAATGGGGCGTGTGGCCCTGATAAAGAGGGCGAGACGGCAGAAACGTACGTAGGTCCGTGATATGTCAACCTCGAATAGGCTCTAAACATTCTCTCAGACTATGCATTTTGAGACTCTAAAGATAATCTACCACATGGAAAGTTTGGAGCTTTTTAGACGAGAGGTGCGTGGAAATATCGATTTTGATAAATGTTGGATTCCATGCAATAGACGAGAAGGTGACTGGTAATGATTATATGACATCTCTGATGTTGACGTTTCTTTATCTCACAGTATAATATACTGTCTCTTCAAAAAAATCTTACATATAGGTTGAATTCTCCGAATAAATGAAAGATTCAGCTGTTCAAAATCTTTTAAAACTAATCAATTAACATGCAGGTTTCCACATACGCAAGGACTAGACATGTTCTTTATTTAAAACTGAACAAATGCACCTTGTGCATTTTCAATAAGAACATAGTCCAACAGAAGGATTGCAATTGTTGGGACCAGTAGGACAAGCGCTGCACACAGGACCGATAGGATATATGCTCTGTCCAACAACGTTCACTCTGAAACAAAATATAGTGTCCTCTGAGGTTTCATAGAGCCATCAAGCTTTCATGAACTTACGGATCTTTGTACAAGCAAGAAGTAAGGTAAAATCCATTGCACAAATGAGTTGCACAGGCCACGTATCTATTGCTGCCCAGAGAACCTGAAATAGCCCATATGACTTAACGGCATGTAAAATCTGAGTGGTTCAAGTGATTACGCAAACCTTGGTGACCCTTGTCACGTTTCTCTGAGTGCGCTGAACCACTTCAGGAGCCAATACCATGTGAGAAGGAATGCCATTAGTTCCGAGTTCATTTGTAAACGATGCAATCGCCTGATTTAGTAGAGATTAAAGGATGTTCCAAACATTTTTGTGTAATGAACCATAATGCTCTTAAAGAATATAGGAACGATTTCTTGTTACTCACATTCTGGATCGCACCCAGCACGTCAGTCGCAGTCGTTGCAAGAACATGAATATTTTCACTGTAGCCGGCTCGAGCAAGCGGCGGTGATTGTTGTTTATTACATAGTAGCACGTGATTAAGTGCATACTGCTCTGCGAGACAGTCATACTCCTAAATGACCACGAGCGTCACAAGGTAAGTGTGGATGGAACGCCTCAACGGATGAACCGCGAAACTTTACCATCAAGTCCATTCGTGAGGCCGGTGCTGCGTTCTCATTTACATATTCACCGTTTTTTGCTAAACCTCTGGCGACAAGTGATCTGAACAGGTGCAATTTCTTTCTTGCAGCAAAATAACAATTTGGTGACTATTAACCACTCATTAATAAATATAATCATTGCAAATATCGGTGATATTTCCACTTGAAAAAAACCTTCAAAATCATGTACTACATTGTGAAACGGCCGGATTAAGATTCAAAACATCTTTGGCATAATAACGCAAATCTTTTTTCTGGAATTACCTGAAATTATTATGCATTCCTAGGACGACTTCTCTGAAGGTGGAACTGAACGCTGTGCTTGGGCAATCAGTACTTTTCTTTCTGGGGGTAGTCGTTGTTGCTGGTGATCTTGCAGCGTTGACGCACAATCCGTTTTCGCAATAAGAAGGGCTGAATGCCATACACTGTGCGTCGATTTGACATGGAGCTCCAGACACGTAGATTTGTCTGCCGATATACACGTTTCTGAAACATTATTGATAGCACCTCGTCAGTGACCCCCGCCCACATTAAGCTCTGCACTGTAGCAAGGCTTTTTTTTCGGAGGCTTAATGTGGGGCGAGGGTCACTAACGAGGAGGCCGAAACCTTCGAAACACCGGTGTATGGCCCTGGCGTACCAACCTCGTTTAGGCTGAAAACATTCTTTTTTGGAATTATTGATAGCGTTTTCATGATGACTGAATAACTCTATGAGTTCTCTACGACTATGAAAGTCTTTCGAGAAGCTGCGCTGTGCTTTGAAACCGACATTTCTCAAGCTAGCGAATGACTGAAAACGTAGATTGAAAAAAAAATGAATGTTATTCAACATCTGGTGATATGTTCCTTTTTGAATATGTGGTTTTCTTGTTGAATTATAGAATTCTCTAGGCAAGTGGGCATTTTTTTACTAGTATCATCTTTAAGAGTCTCCTCTGTGATATTTTGCCGCTAATTGATGATAATGCCGTCTTAGAATCTCAATTTACCTGACAAATATCTTTATTTCCTCTGCGACGCGCTAATATAAATTAGCACGGAGACGCGACGTCTTCACTACAGTATCTGAGCTAGACGCGATGCCGCGCAGTACGCTATAAAATATCACGCCATACCCAAAAGGTTAGAAGAATTTTTATGCAATGTGCTCTCTATTACTTACGGTGACGAGAAGATGCATGCGGCAGCAGAAGTGCCGGTGCACATAACTCCAGAGCAACCGACGGAAAGTGTGTTCGCAAGAATCATCTAAAAAGAAGATTGCAAAGCTTTCTTCTGTATGATAGCAGTCGAGTCCTACGGTTATAAAGCCAACGTACGTTAGAAAATTCAAATAACGCCGGTTTGCCATCATAGACATTGCCAGCCGGCCAAGCCACACCCGAAATATCTGCCCAAAGCAGGATAGCGCTTTGAACCGGAAATCTTCGATCGAAGGTTGACGATACTGGTCCAAAACTGAATTCTCAAGATGTAAGCTACGATTCCAACACTGTTAGAAAGTTTGTTTTCGACTACTGATTGCATAATGGGTGCAAATTTGAATCGTAATGTGACATAATTGACTGGCTAAGGTAAGGATGCTCTGAAGGAAAACCACTCAAGTTCTGCGTGATTTCTAATGAGAGTATTATCAAATTTTCTATTCCGTCGACCCTTCGGCGTTTTCACCTTCTTATTCGTGCTAGTTCAAGCGTAATGTCAAGTGCGAATTTTTTTTTTTTGTTATGTTGTTCTTCGTGGTTGCATCAACATATTAGTGGAGAGAAGTACCACAATAACGACACAGTAGCACTGTCCTTTCAGGCACGATCACTGTTGATTGACTGAAACAATGATTCATTTTTATGAGGTGAATTCATCATGTAGCAGTTGATATTGAACTAACTTTCACCTGGCAGTGCAATACTCTGAAGGTAGTGAAACGCAGATCGACTAAGGATTTTCATAAAACTTTTTGACTGAGTGATGCAAAGATATCGTTGATGTCGATGCCAAAAGTAAAAGTCTACTCATAAAACTGTGGCGATTCTATCAAACTCACAAGCGATAATTCTTTCCGAAGGCCAATGGTGACTGAGGTGTCTGTGGAGGGCAGTTCGCTACAATATCCTGAGCTATTTTCTCTAGATCACAGTTCCATTGCTGTAATACCAGGCACACATTCGGCGTTGTGTTTACATGAATTATGTACATATAGATGTAAAATTTCTCGTAAATGTTGTCTGAATTTAATTTTAGTACTCGTTGAGGTTTTAAAGTTTGAACAAAGTTAAAATCTACCAATTTGTTCATGTCACTTGCTGGCGGAAGAAAGGTTTGTCCCTGAAATGTACCAAGGGCAACACTTGAACGTATCTGGTTGATCAGATTGAGAGCTTCTGTTCTATTTTGATCATTTAGCGTGTATTGTTGTGGACATCCAAAGGCTGAATTTGAAAACTAAGCAGTACATCATCAATATGAAATGCTGTATTACATACTACTTTACAGGTAAAAGAACAATAATAAAAATATCAATAAACACATACGTGGTTCGTATCGAGAACTGACAGAGTCCAAGCTCATTAGCTAAAATATCATTGAATAGGCTCGATAATGCTAGGTGTTTTAAATGTACAAGTATGACTTCGCCTTTCTTTTTTTTCTTATAACAGTAGTGAAAATAGAAAATGCAAATCAATTTGCGTTTGCGCAGAAGTGCCTTAGGAACGCTATAAATTTTATATGTAATTCGCTCACAAAATAATTTACATGTTGGTTTTCATAAGACTTTGAAAATGACTGGTTTTGTACGCGAAAAAGCGCCAACTGCGGAAACATTATTTTGCAGATTTGTTAACGAAAAGTGATTGAAATTGCTTGATTTTGGCATCGTTCAATTGCCTATTTTCTTGCAAACGGTTTGGCATACAACTTGCCTATAGTTGCTCTAAAATGGAGCTGTCTGGGAACAATTTCGCTTGCTACTCATGCACGAATAGCGCGTAAGTGAAACTGCTAGTGAAGCGGTGCTTAAGATTAATGGAGCTTAAAACAAGCTCCACGTTAAAGAAAATGCAGGCAAGTTGTACACTAAAATATTCACAAGAAATGCGCAATTGAGCGATACCGAGACCATGCAAATTTGCTGTAAAAATCGTATGAAAAACCAGGAACGGTACGAATATGGCAAGTTTGCTTCATGATCACGCTCGACTTCATGTTTCCAAACCGATCGAAAGCGTCATTAAAGAGCTGGCGTGGGAGAATTTAGGATGTTTTACTTCACTCTCTTTAGTTCTCTGACACTGTAGTGTCAAATTACCACCTGAAATTACCGAATTCAAATTACAAACCAGCAAATTTTGAACAAATGAGTATTTCTGGATACAAATGTTGTCATCTACAAAGTTTTATAGAAACCGCTACATCATCTATTTTGCATATAAAAAACATATGGATGAATAGTGTTTCCAATGCAATTTCAAGCAAAAAAAATGCATAGCTTTTCTATACTGTTACCGCAAAAAAAAACCACGGTGTTATATTTGTACATATAATAGAATCAGCATACAAACACTCGCTCACCGCGCCATAGACAAATAGAAGCGTTGCATGGTTCATCCTGTGAGCAGCACAATAACTATCAGCAGTTTAACTCTTTATACGCGACAGCAACCTTGTACTCTATTAATGAATATATTTTGATTGAATAGCGTCTGAGGTAAACAGGTAAAAGGTTTGTTATTCTCATATTAATACGGATTAACAACAGAAAGTCTCCGGGCACTCATCTCGCGCTTTGGAACGTAGCGTTACACACAAGATAAGGGTGATGGAATTCACGAAGACTATGGCTATCAAATAACTGAGCGTGACAAATTAGCCAAGGATTCTATCTATTTCGTCATCTTCAGCCGGTCGCTCCACTATTCACAGGAACCGTAAGTCACATGGTGTGCCTTTCGAGAAAATTTCTATTTGAAAGAATACAAATTTTCTTTCAGTTTAGAGATTGATACATATAACAATCAAAATAGTGAACAAAGTACGCTTTTTCTATATTGCAAACAAAGTCAAAGCCTCGAGCAAACAACTTTTGGATGTGAGAGTGAAGTGAGATTACTGGTTAAGTCGCACTCAATTCTCATTCAATTTCATTCATTCAAGCACACAAATCTAACATTTTCCTTAATGTTGTACCAAACGAAATGAAATTGATTAAAAGCTGATGAAAGCCTTGGAAAATAAGCGTGAGCCGTTTTTACTCAAAGTTGAGAAACTGTTTGGTGAATTTGACATATTATTTAGTCGTACAGTGGCAGGCTTACAGAGCGGAGACGACGGTAGGATTACGAACGAGCTTTTTGACATTAAGCAGTGTTGGAATAATTTTTAGGGTTTCTCACCACACCATTCGATTCTCCGTTAGTTCTTCTTTTCTTGGTATTGCAGCATTGAGTCAATATAATCTCAATAACGACGTGAATGCATTGACATGTAAAGTAATTGCCCAGATATCGGAAAGCAATTTTTGTAGCCCTGTACTGAAAACACATGCTCGTATGCACTGAAAAACTTTCCGAAAGTCGGCATTGCTTCCATCACCTCAACATCAAAACCATTTCTTATTATACCGAAAGCTTTGGAAACCTGCTCGTGAATCAGCCAAAATGAAAAGAATAAACTCCTTTTCATATGCTGAGTGCTGCAAGATGGGGCTTTACTTATTGTCAAGAACAGATGAGAAATAATCTGAGGAGACCAAATAGCAGAAAATGACATAGCTACATACGCTAGATTGTCAAAATAGATTAAACACGTTTTTGCATCTTTGCGGTACTCGGTAGACAAGAGCTGTTAAGGACTAAGACTAAGCCGACATTGGTGTCGGCACACAAGGGTTATGGAGATAAATATCGTATATTGTTATGAGATTAATAGTGATTTTGATACAGACACAAATTCATCTACATTTGAACTCAGTTAGTTAATTAATGAACTTTGTTTATATTTTGTGGTACAAACTGACACTGAATGCGCTTAGTCTGCTGCCGTGCACCGCCTTGAAATTCCCTTATGCTCGAGGTGTAAACAGTCCTTCATCAGCAGGTGTTATTATTCAAATAGTGTTATCTTGGATGTTGTTGATAATACGGGTAGCCGAAGGGCAAATGTCCTAATGAGACGAGATAGATATTTATTCTATCTGGAAATCACGCTAAGTAGAAATTGAGGCATGGCTGATGTTGAAGAAATATTTCCGCCTTAGTAGTTTTTCCCTGAACAGCGCTGTTGAAATCGCATGTATGTTCTTTCCTAGAAACTCGAAGCAACGCAACAAGTAAAATGTTTAGCCGGTATTGATGGTGATTGGAAGTTCCTGCATTACATTCTTTAGTGACACCTTCTCTGCCGCAGGGCGAACTTACCAGCCGGGAATGTTGAATAATTCTGGAGATAGATCGTGATAACTTCTAGAAGAGATGCAAAGCTCTTTGGCACTGTATCTGTATCTTGTCACTTTTGACTGGAAATCGCTCATCGATACTGATGTTATCTTTGAGTTGTAGATAGCTTTCTTATGAAAAAATTTGCCAGGTGAGTATTCTGTCCTTATTAAAGATATGTGCTTTTCCGTCAATATTCTGCTGCTTGTTTCTTCCTGCTCGGCCATAAATTACACTTCCAAAAAATTGTTCATAGGAGTTGCAAACTTAACAGGATGACGCAAAGAATGAATCGGCGGTTGCGACTTCTCATTATCGATTCGTGTAAAACCGATTTTTGTGTTCTCGCATAATGTTTTTCATGAGAGTCTTTTAGCTGAATCGCGTCGGGAAGCTGATTGAAAGCAAGTATTCAACAGATCAAATCTCAAACGATGCACACTCGGTAATAGCACTTCTAAGCTTGCCATAGCAACCAAAGGTAGATTGGGTAGATTGAGTATTCGGTGCCCATTTCTTGTGACTAATTGAGCAGCTCGACTCACATGTGGCGTGAGATTTTTGTTAGTAAACCTGGATTTTTTTCTTTTGGAGGAACTTTAGATGAGACATATCACCAGGTACGTTGAGACCTCTTCTACACGTTCACATGCTTTTCGTATACAGGTTTAGGAGACTTAGGCTTATGCGGCTTGCGCATAGGCTTCTTAGCGGATTTATCATACAAATATGGAACGAGAATGAAAAGCCTAAGCTTACAGAACAATAAGACGAAGTTTGTACACTTAGCTTCAGAATCATGTGAATTTGTGCGATCAAATCGTCGTCATGTTGTAAAAAGCGCTGTACCTCGACGCCAGTGTTGCGAAATTTCGTTCACACATCAAGAGCAAAGGATGCGTGCCAAGTGCGCGACCCATTTTACTGCTGGGTATTGCATCACACAGTGAGATCCTTTTCAAAAACCAAATGCAAATTTCGCCATTGAAACAATCAAATGATTACTAAAAGTCTAGGAGAAAGTCTCTTTCCAACAAAAAATGTCCCGAGTGTGAAACGAAATTTATCTTTACTTGCTATTGCGCAATAAGAAGTTCCTTCCAAAAACCACGTAAAGCACTAGAATTTCTGAGATTGAGCTGTCGAATGATTATTGATTTTGTATGAAAAACCAGAAAAGCGCGTTTTTCCCAAGAGGCTGTAACAGAATGCGGGATAGCGGAAAATTACCAATATCGATTTGAAGGATCAATCAATCAACAATATAGTCAGCTTCATGATCAATAGTATGGAATCATCTACAGGCAACGATTGAATGTCTTTTCTCAGAAAGAATGGGGCTGCCGATCTAGAGATCGGTGTAAGTCAATTTGCGCTGGTTGTAGTCTTAAAAATTTTTCTCTCGCAAATGCTGCTTCAGGACGCAGTGGAGATGATAATCCAATGGAGCAATATGAGCGCTATACGGTGGATGTGCTACCGTAATACAGGCCCAATCTCTCTTAAGACGTTGGCAACGACAAGGTCGCTTTCGACCCTTGTCGCACGCCGTTGTCTTGCAGTAAATATGTGTTGGTCCGCACTTCCGTAGAGATCTGGGTACATGTATTCCAGTTCTGTTTAAGAATATGATGAATGTTACAAAGCCTGGCTTAGCAGTTTCACAATGCCCTATAAGAAAATTTTAATTTTATGACATCATACAGTATATAAAAAGTTTTCATAGAAGATGCACAAACACTTTTGGAAAATTTCATCATTGGGCAATCCAAATGAATGCAAGAAATGTTTCCACGCTCATCACTTCTACAAGTAAATCTTTGTAGCTAGTATACTCTTGCAAAACTTGTATAGAGTCATATTTTGACCTGAAATATCCGTGAACAATAGAAGAAAGTTAAAGAAACACAGTTACCCACACCATAAATAATACTGTTAATCAAAAGATTACCGAGATACGAGCAAACGTACTTTGCAGGAAAAAGAGTACTATTTTGATAGCAGTTTCAATCTGAGCATTTTCTTTTGTACCTAAAAATGAAAATTCCTCAAGTCCGTAGGTTGTGGTTGGGTAAGGAAGGGCAGCGTTCCACAAGTGTCTGAGCCACGTCTTCGAGATCGCAACTCCAAGCCTGTGATGATCACCACTCATACTTTTATAACGGCCTGAACAGCTTGCAGAAATTTTATAAAAAACTTTCCTTGTTCAATCTGTTTATTTATTTGAACTCATATAGGTTTATGAGACCAAAGACCACTATAAAGTACATCACCAATTTATCCATGTTACTTTCGGGCGCAAAAATTTTTGCCAAACGTATTATGAAACAGCAGAAATACTGGAAATACCAAAGTGTTCTACATCGATAGATGGTTAACCTAAGGCTCGAAGGCTAAAAATATGATATCATGGAATGACTTTGAAATTATTAAGTATAAATCGTAGGCATTCGAAATTTGCTAACCGTGTTGAATAGCAACGCTAACGTTGCACTAAATCACCCCTTGAAACTGCACAATGACAATCACCAACCTAATGCCCTTATATATATTAAGAAGCTGGATTTACTCAGCGAATTTTATTTTTAGGGGGATGGGGAGCGAGGAGAGGTGAGTGAGGTAAAGACGGGCTAAGCATCAATATTAGCCAAGTGAACTGAAAAGCATGGTATAAGTACATTTGACAGACTGGCAGTTGTAACTCAGCACGCGCTCATGTCACCATTCGGAGTAGATGGAATGGATAGAGTGAAAATCACTTCCAGTGTGAAATTATACAAAAAGTTGGGCAAGTAGAAAATCTGTGATTACGGTGACTATCGAGTCTCTTGATATGAATAAAGGTAGCCACGAATCACTCAAGTCATCAAGCGATAGGAATTGAGTCTATTGGAAAACCACATTTGAAGGAGAGCCTTTAGATCCGGAGAGGCTCGGAAGTAGCATTATGAAAATCTAGAAACATCAAAATGCAGGTATTTTGAAATCCATATTTAGCAGTAGACACAAGACAAGCAGACAATGATGATCGATCTAATTCAATGTGAACATAGAAGAGAAGATAGATATTATTCAAGCTGCAGTTGATCCCGAACATAACACAGTTTTTCTCTCTTTAAAAGCATACTTAATCAACGGAACGGACAAAAGAAGCTATCAGTTATAGAAGTAACAAAATTCTTGAAGACTGTTCTAACAATGGACTGATTTTGGAAGATCTTCCAGGAAAATGCCTTGCCTTTGAAAATCAGGCTGTTGAAAAGGTCATTTTACTGATCAATGTCACCAACCACCTGGCGGTCATTCGATTTTATGTAGTACCAATTTGTTTTTTTTTCACATTTAGCACCTTCCTGTAGTGTGGTCATAAACTGTGATGCTAAGTTCGTTCCCAAAGTTACAGTCAACTTCCAAGGTGGCGCCTCAGTTAACATCACATGGTCGTCATCGTTTGTCAATATGAAACATTGTCAAAGAGAACACTCTGGGCTTAGAAGCCTTTCCTAGCTCACTCCTTGATGGCGTGTGATCCTCACTTCAACCTCATAAGCAAAATGATGCTACTGTAATGGCTTGAGAACATCGGTGTGTAGAATTGTAACAGGATAGTTCCTAATTGCTGATACTTACATTGTTAGTAAAGTGCTAGAAAAACTACTACGCGATAAATTTTTATATAAGCAAATTTCATTCAAACGATTCGCAGCGATCGAGCTAGCAGCGAAGAACAATCACATTTGCAAAATGTGCATGTAAAATTTTAACGAGGATGACTTCTTCAACAACCGCATCATTTACTTGGTAATACAGAGCACTTCTCCCCGCAGTTTACATCTAATCGCATACAAAACCTTTGCAGTTTCACACACGGTCAACAATGTCTGTGTTAACAGCTCCTAAAAGCATTGTAAACGTCGGTTCCTTGTTTTTAATAATCGGTGACAGTGAAGGGACAAGTGTTTTAACTGCAGTGCTTTGTTCAGTCATTTACCTCACCGAGTTGTGGGATAAAATGTCATCTTGGAAACAATCAGGAAATCAAGGTCCATATACTGCAGCTGTTTACAATATACCTGCACCGTACCCCTTATAAAATCATATTTACTATCCTTAGCTTACATGCTAAATCTTATTTAGTTCTTAACAAAGCAGCTATCCTAATATGATGATCGTGCAGCTCCACCAACTCCACTTCTTACCTTCCTCAACATGACCGCTTGTATACTTTCTACTTAATCATTCCTCAACTTGTATTAAATACGTTTTTATGTACAGAAACCTGTTTATGCTAATCAAAATGCGGTTCCACAGCAAAGTCAATAGAAGCAGCACATTTTTGCTAATATAAGAGGTCTCCCTTGAAAACTAAAAAAATTAACTACAGTTTAATCAATTTTCTGATGAAAACGCTGCAAACTACTATTAGACTCATCTCTATCATTTTCTAAGTAATACTACATCCAGCTCTTTGTTGCATAATTCCTTTAGGATTTCTTCGTGTATATGGTCATATATTTTCATAGAGAAATCTCTGCATGATTAGTCGAGGGAGCACGTGGCGCGTACGCAGGTGGTGGACAGGAAAATCAAACACGGCCAAAAATTACCATTCACTTTATTAATAGTACATGGATTTTAGGGTTCGGCTGCCCGTTTCTGCAGGGCCAACTTGACATGCTTTCTCTTCTAAAAGTCTGTTGGCCAAAAGTCTGCAATCAACTGGTCGGGGAGTACTTGGAAGACATTTAGAAGTTGCCTCCAATAAATAAGCTCCTCCCTGAACTCCGCTGACATGCAAGCTACTCGTGGGTACCCAATCCTCACCTTCACAGCTCAGCAGACTATTAGTTGAGTATGAAATCAAAAAGAGGTAGAGAAAACGAGTCTCAATCTCGTGAACTTGAAAAAACCCCCAAAACGACAAACTCAAGAAGGACGAGCAAGAAGAGACTGTCAAAACCTCAAAGCCAGTCTAGGCTGCCAAAATCGCAGCGTACTAATTTGAAGATCTATACCTATAATCCACGCACAGTCGCATGTGAGTCCTTCATAGGAGGCCTTAAATTCATGTAGAAAGATAAAATGCGCATCATCGGCCTAGCGTGGCGAGAATACGCCACTATTTGACGCTTCTGTGACATCAGAAAAGAACTGTTTCTTGGAACATGTGATAGTAGAGGTATCGGCGGCGTTGGTGTTCTCTTGAAAGAAAGTTTGCCCATGAACACCGATTCATTAAATCAACTCACAACCCAGATTGAACTATTACGGCTAAAACAATGTTGATGCCGGTTTAACCAATGTGAATTAATGCCGATTTGATCATGAGCAATGATTTCTCACATCTTCAACTATCTTCATTGTTCACACCAATGTCAGGATCTAACAAAACAAAGTCAAAGTTTTCTATATGGACTCAAAAAGATTCTAAGATATGAACAGAAATTTTCAAAGGTCATCATCAGAGGTCTTAACGAGAAGATTAAACCTAGAAGAACACCTGAAGAGCGTCACATTGGGTACCACGGGACTAGAAAAGAACGAACAGTGTGAAAGCCTGTCTGAATTTATCATGACGTCTAATGCCATCCATGGTAACTCATGAACCCAAAGACCCCACTCTCAGCGGTTGACGTGGGAGTCTCTAGTGGAGAGTATCATAACGAAATGGATCAAATTTTGAAAAAAAACGGAGGATTGCCTAATCGATACCGCTGTTGCTCTAAAATTCCACTCGGGATCAGATTGTCGTCTCCTTCGCAATATTCCGTTTTCGTGAAAGAAAAGAGAAAGCCCTAAGTTCAGGCTAGGAAATGTCAAAAGTACCACAAATAGATGTTTATTGAAATTATAAGCCGTTTTTGGGAAAGGCTCTGCCATAAATAGCATCTATGTAGATGACGATCGGCTCATCGAAAATTTCAACGTTGCATTGTAAAAGTCGAGAGTATTACAGTCATCAACAATTGTTTGTGCCCAAAAACACTTCAGCTGCTACATCTACTTTTGATCACAGACGCTGAAGGCAGCTGACGACAACTGACGGTACACTTGTAGCTCCCAAAAAAGCTACAGAGGTAATTACCCACGGTAGTTACTTAGATCTCGTCAATAGCCACGTCCTCGACCGTCTTCTAAAATAAATAAGGATGAATTTCTCGTTACAACGGTTCATCCCACAGAGATCCGACATGTAAATACGTTGTTGAAGAAGCGAACAACACTATTTAGACACTGTATGATCTGATCAACTAAACAACCTTCCGCCACTTCTCATCAACATTTTGACTCGGCTCTTCACTCGTTAACTGTCAGATTTCGAGGTTCCTAACCAGTAAAAAACTGCTACAACCGAGTTGTTATTTGGAAGGGAGGCCTCTAAGGCGTTGGCAGCTGTCTTCCAATCTGCTTATTGTCTGTTGTCTAAAACTCTTCACTTGAGTCACCCTAAGCAGGACTGCCAGAACACTGAAAGAACGGCAACATTGCGAACGGCAACCTTTTGAAAATCAAAACTGCAGACCATATACACACGACAACAACATTCATTGATGTGAAGTCCAAGAGACTTTTTTTTATCAATTAGAATAAAGCGTTTAATTCAGTCAGAACACAAGCAGTTATAAATGCTTTAAACAATCAGGTTTTCCTGCTTGCCACGTAATGATTCTTATTGAGTTATATGAAGATCTACAACCGACAGATAATCATTCTATAATGGCGTAAGAGGGGCTTATAGAAGGCGACACCATCTTGTTGATTATTCATTGCCACGCTCTAGAAACTCATGAAAACATCAGAATGAAACAGCATGGGATGTAAATCGACGGTCGACAGTTGCAATATCTTGATTTCGCTAATGAGATAGTTCTTGTAAGACCAAGCACCAGCCAAGCGAAACCCATGTTGGTCGTTTTTGGCTAGTCTTGTGAAATTATTAGGTTCTAACAGAATCACATGAAAACGATGCTCATAAGGATTGGATTGATTCTGAGTGCTCTATCCATGCCCAAGTCACGATTATCTCCGAATTCTCCAGTTACGCCTGTTCAGGCGCAGAAGTCAATCTGATGCACAATTTAGCTTCAGAGTTGAGTAATAAGAAGCGAGAAATTAGGGAAGTGGGAATTAGGGAAGAGGAAAAAGAATATTCTACTCGGCGACCACCCTTTGACTGAACGATTATCCCTGTTTTGACGTACTTGAAGAACCTAGTAGACCCTAAGCAGGATAAAGAATCAGTAGACGTTATTGAATGTGCGGTCGAAAGGTCCATCTCAGAAGAGTCGCTGGGTGTTTCACAGATGAGAAATGGGCACGCAGCGAGTGAAAGTCAAAGATTTCAATGAACACGCTAGGCCATCGAAAATAAGAAGGATCGAACAAGTAGTAGGTTCTAAGGATAACCGATGAACGAGAACTGTTACCGAATGGATTTCTCGAGATGTTAAAGGCATTGCACGGATATTACATACTAAATGATCCAATTTCTTCACGAAAAACTAGAGGGAAGGTATGACGCTCAACAAGTCTTCACAAGAAGAAGAACTCACTCTTCTACTCTTGCACGTACTAGTAAAAAAGGATAATTGCTCTGGTGTCCGCTTGAATTACTCGACGATAAACGGTGCGGCATGATACAGACAATGTGGTCAAATACAGGAACAGAGATCCACGGCGTCCAGAGCACTGAAAGCCGTAGCTCGCCTCTCTTTTAGGACATCTAACTTCTATCCTTCCAAAGTGAGCGATCGTGTGCAAAACGTATGTGAAAAGATATTTCTCAGTGAGGAGATCTCTAGTGCAGCTAATGCCAGGTTTACAAATAAAGCCATTAATTTATAGGATTGTTGAGGTGTATGTGCACGACATTTCCATTGATAATACGTCATACTTAGATTTGATAAGCTGCATGTAGAGTGACACCTTGCAGCACGCCTCTAATCGTGAATCGAGAACGTAATTTAGATACTAGAAAAATATACTACCAACTCCCATTATCACATTTACTGGGCAATTCTCAACTACCTGTCTCAGCAGGGTTTAAGGAAAAGTTCACACGAAAAGTGCTGGGGTTACTGCACGTAGGAATTGTCAGGATCTGCTATGAACACATTTAGATTTATCACTCAGTACGTTTTCTGTTTGTCATTCACAGTCTTTTGCTTTCTTTCTTAACAAAGTCGGCAGAATAATAGAACAAGTAGAGCTACGAAAGCAAGCAATGGCTTGAAAAATTCAGTATTTAAATTATTGCCACAGGATAACGAACGCCAAGCAGATATAGCGAAAGTAAAAGAGGATAATGTGTCTCAAGAAGCTGCTCACTGCTACACCGATAGCGTAGATGACAACAAGCACGTAATTACTTACAACCATAGGATCGTCCGTATCATACGTTTTTCTCACGGAGCTTCACAGAATCATCATACTATGAGTGAGCCATGGACTGAATACCCATAGTGCCGAAAAGTTACCTAAAGCTTCGAAATCTTCTAAGTAGTTAGAGTAGAGCATCGTGATTGTCTACTAAGTTCAATGACTGTAGATCGGGAAATCACGGGAGCTATAATCAGAGAATTTGCTTCGTGACATCATCTGCATCATTTGATTCAATCTGTGAGCAAGTACGTGCAGCATGACGGACGGTTGCTCTACGTCCTCACTGTGAAACCATACCTAATCATACACACGTTTTAACATGCGGATAGCACGTAAGGTTACATCCACACACCTCCGTAAAAGCGATATTTTTCATGTTCTATTCCCTTCACCTTTACACACTAAAATACGAAATTGCTCGTCTATATCTCTAGGTTCTTCGTAGTAAGTTGTTCAAAAGAAAAACGCCTTAAGGTCTCAAGAAGGAAGATGCAGCTAGTGCATTCTTCCGGTGAAACTCTGTATATTTTTATCTCTGCATAGGCGTCGAAAGGAGAGAAATCCAGCAAAATCCGTATGTCGAAAATTGAATGAGTTGTATAGTAGCTCAAATTTGGTAAAGCAGAATTAAATAAAGGAGCAGAGCAAAAATTAGTGATGCGTGCTATCGGAAAGCAATGATCAGCTTCTTCCTCCAAAACTCATCGATAAGTCCACAAGGAAACTCTTTAACCCTGCTGATTCCCAGATATTCTCAGAAAATCGCTTCATTTAGCACTTTATAAAATATATACGCAAGGCGAAATCCTCAAACAGCAGTCAAATAAACACGTGAAGTATTCCGAAGACTTAGTGATGGAGAATGAGAAGAAACGATTCCAATGTGAGAAGTGGGATTCGCACAATGCGTGCAATGACGAGATATGTAAGAAGAAAAGAAAGTCGTGAAATTAAATACATTCCAGAAATAACTAACCATTGATTAGTTGTTAGAATGAGCTAACAAGGCCAGGGTCGATTTTCCAAAGTCTTTCCATTCTTACCAACTTACCCCTATATGCTTCTTCTAACTTTACCTTTTGAAGAATTCCATTTTGAGTGGATTGATGATGATAGCAATCGTTTCGTTTCATGGTCAGTGTCTAACAAGGAGCAGCGCCAACAGCTCGAAAGATCGCCGAAGCATAGGTTAGGAATAGGACTTTTTAGACACTTTATTAATTCGTTTCCCCTGTGTTTTTTTTTCACCGCGCGAATCTCAGTGCTATTAGCATTCAATTCGTTGCTTCGCCTTTATCTTGAGTGTCGTAGAATACCGATTCAGCGACTCTCCTTACTGTCTCGAGAATAACCTGGCTGTGGCGTTCCATAAAGCGTTGTTGACGCCGGAGAGAACTTGAGGGTGGGGCCCGGCTCCACGCGTGCCGCAGCGAGCAGCACAACCACTCGGCCACGGCATCCCAGGAATAGGACTGCAAACGTATAACTTAGGCTTGTCTGGCAAGGTTCCTTACTGAAGATATAAAGCTGACAAAGATATTTGTGGAAGGCTGTCATCAGTCAACATTGAATATCTAAAGCCAACCTAGGCTGCATTGTTTGGAAGCTTGTAATTTGCCACATATTCCCAGTTCTACAGTCGCATCCAGACATTTTTAAAGAGGACAGGGAGCTGTCATAAGACATGCTCTCTTTTCTTTTTTTTTGATTTCGCACCTAATTTCAGCAAGCGTTCCTTCCAGTAAATCGTTACCAGACTATTTTGATAGATTAGTAACACTAGCTCATTACGCCAGTGGGCTACCACAAATCATTATGGAGGCCAGATATGCTTTCAAATACTTCTTGAGATTTCTGACAATGTCGAATGATTTTTAGTGAGTTATTAATGTTTAACATATTAACCTTTTAATCCTATGCAGACTCTCGTATCGACATCAAAGAGGTAGAAGAGTACGATGACAAGTAGACACAATACTGGTTGGACAGACAACGGCGAAATCGGGATCACCAAGTTCAATCTGCAGTTTTATTACACATTTAAACCAATCCATTTTCCATACATCTGATGACGTGTAACAAAATTTAGATATCTTTGAATCGACCATCCTGATCGACCATCCAAAGAAATCGGTGTAATCTGATCTGTTTAAGCCTTCCAGAGTTCTGGCAAAGTCATCTTTAGAGGTATACGTACGTTTCGACGTATTCTTGCACACCTCAACAGTGTCACATGCCCTACTGCTCTAGCCTACAACTAACAACAGCTGCGCCGGATTGATAATTAATCACTCCAAACCGCAACATTAAGTGCTACTTTCACTTTGCCTAGAGTGATACATCTTCAGCGGAATTCCGTAGCAGACCTTTGAAAGGTTCAAAACATTTTATCAAATTATACTGAAAATATGAATAGTATACGAATCCTCTCAGGAATTTTTTAACTGACCTAAATTTGTTGTTTCTCGAGGTTGACTTTGCACTTAAGTTGTAATGGCATTTATTTTGGCAAATGAAATCACCCAATAAACCTTGAACTTTGAGAAGCGATCACAGCAGAGATTTGAGACGAATTCAGTGAATCCCAAAAGCAGCAATGCCTTATGTCACCAAAACTGGTAAAAATAAAGATAATTCTTTTCACGTGAAAAACGTTTATCATATTTTAAACAACTAATACTGCAATGCTTGAGCGAACTGAGACTTCCGATGTAACTATTACTGATCTGACTTTAGAAAAAAATGTAAATTATACAGCAGAAATCTTAGAATTTTTAGCTGAACATGAAACCATCGAAAATTCACGTGACGGACAATGCAAAATTTTCCAACACTGCTCTATTACATATACAAAACGGTTATCGATCGTGACTTAATCTCAACCGACAAAGTAATACTGTTTTGAGAGCTATTCTTTCTTGAAACCTTGAGCGGGCTATCATATCTTCTATAAAAGCATTGCCTGACGTTTGACCGCTTTAATCTTACTCAGCTTCAGGGCTTTACGAATGAATTTCATAATTCAAAAATGATCAGGTAGGGAGAGTGTGTGAATATCTCGAATGGCCTTCTATTTCAGAATCATTTCCGATTTTTTTCGCTTTCAGAACATATGCCTTTTTAGAAGTTTTTGTCGCTGGACAGCAATTCTCGATTAGACATTTGATGTTCACTTAAAAGTCAAGTCTTAGAAATCTTGAAAGTTTATCTGCCTTTGACACCTTTCTTTTGTATTGTAGCAGTGAAAATAAAAATGAGTTTCACACAGGTCTCGCGTTATCGCGCGTACTTCTGGTAATTGACTGAGAATTTTTTTCCATTTTGTAGAGATTTTGAGTGACTTTATTCTACCGTTATGTCGAGTCAAGTTTTTCATGTTTATTTCATAATGCCAAATAAACCTGCTACTAAGTCTAAACTTAAACACTTTGAGGCAATGCACAAAAAGCAGATAAAAGTGGGAAGGAATTTTTGACTAACAGAAGCATGTACATTTAACAGAAGCATGTGCTTTGTTTAAGGCCTTTTCTAGAACGCAAAAAACTTCATATGAATAACAAAAATCGTGCGCCACATGTGAATTGCACTGCGCGATCGATCAAGCCGTCCCAAAGGCTATAACTCCATATTAGAAACGTAATCTTCTTATCGATGTCATCGTTCTATAGAGATCTTTTTCAAACCAAGATTGCTTCCAGATTCAACGAGATATGTGTTATTGCATGAATG
>JAHQIW010004844.1:110000-114532 GCA_019055375.1 Parelaphostrongylus tenuis | reverse complement strand
TTTTTTTTTTTTTTTTTTTTTTTTTTTTTTTTTTTTTTTTTTTTTTTTTTTTTTTTTTGTTTTTTTTTTTTTTTTTTTTTTTTTTTTTTTTTTTTTTTTTTTTTTTTTTTTTTTTTTTTTTTTTTTTTTTTTTTTTTTTTTTTTTTTTTTTTTTTTTGTTTTTTTTTTTTTTTTTTTTTTTTTTTTTTTTTTTTTTTTTTTTTTTTTTTTTTTTTTTTTTTTTTTTTTTTTTTTTTTTTTTTTTTTTTTTTTTTTTTTTTTTTTTTTTTTTTTTTTTTTTTTTTTTTTTTTTTTTTTTTTTTTTTTTGTTTTTTTTTTTTTTTTTTTTTTTTTTTTTTTTTTTTTTTTTTTTTTTTTTTTTTTTTTTTTTTTTTTTTTTTTTTTTTTTTTTTTTTTTTTTTTTTTTTTTTTTTTTTTTTTTTTTTTTTTTTTTTTTTTTTTTTTTTTTTTTTTTTTTTTTTTTTTTTTTTTTTTGTTTTTTTTTTTTTTTTTTTTTTTTTTTTTTTTTTTTTTTTTTTTTTTTTTTTTTTTTTTTTTTTTTTTTTTTTTTTTTTTTTTTTTTTTTTTTTTTTTTTTTTTTTTTTTTTTTTTTTTTTTTTTTTTTTTTTTTTTTTTTTTTTTTTTTTTTTTTTTTTTTTTTTTTTTTTTTTTTTTTTTTTTTTTTTTTTTTTTTTTTTTTTTTTTTTTTTTTTTTTTTTTTTTTTTTTTTTTTTTTTTTTTTTTTTTTTTTTTTTTTTTTTTTTTTTTTTTTTTTTTTTTTTTTTTTTTTTTTTTTTTTTTTTTTTTTTTTTTTTTTTTTTTTTTTTTTTTTTTTTTTTTTTTTTTTTTTTTTTTTTTTTTTTTTTTTTTTTTTTTTTTTTTTTTTTTTTTTTTTTTTTTTTTTGTTTTTTTTTTTTTTTTTTTTTTTTTTTTTTTTTTTTTTTTTTTTTTTTTTTTTTTTTTTTTTTTTTTTTTTTTTTTTTTTTTTTTTTTTTTTTTTTTTTTTTTTTTTTTTTTTTTTTTTTTTTTTTTTTGTTTTTTTTTTTTTTTTTTTTTTTTTTTTTTTTTTTTTTTTTTTTTTTTTTTTTTTTTTTTTTTTTTTTTTTTTTTTTTTTTTTTTTTTTTTTTTTTTTTTGTTTTTTTTTTTTTTTTTTTTTTTTTTTTTTTTTTTTTTTTTTTTTTTTTTTTTTTTTTTTTTTTTTTTTTTTTTTTTTTTTTTTTTTTTTTTTTTTTTTTTTTTTTTTTTTTTTTGTTTTTTTTTTTTTTTTTTTTTTTTTTTTTTTTTTTTTTTTTTTTTTTTTTTTTTTTTTTTTTTTTTTTTTTTTTTTTTTTTTTTTTTTTTTTTTTTTTTTTTTTTTTTTTTTTTTTTTTTTTTTTTTTTTTTTTTTTGTTTTTTTTTTTTTTTTTTTTTTTTTTTTTTTGTTTTTTTTTTTTTTTTTTTTTTTTTTTTTTTTTTTTTTTTTTTTTTTTTTTTTTTTTTTTTTTTTTTTTTTTTTTTTTTTTTTTTTTTTTTTTTTTTTTTTTTTTTTTTTTTTTTTTTTTTTTTTTTTTTTTTTTTTTTTTTTTTTGTTTTTTTTTTTTTTTTTTTTTTTTTTTTTTTTTTTTTTTTTTTTTTTTTTTTTTTTTTTTTTTTTTTTTGTTTTTTTTTTTTTTTTTTTTTTTTTTTTTTTTTTTTTTTTTTTTTTTTTTTTTTTTTTTTTTTTTTTTTTTTTTTTTTTTTTTTTTTTTTTTTTTTTTTTTTTTTTTTTTTTTTTTTTTTTTTTTTTTTTTTTTTTTTTTTTTTTTTTTTTTTTTTTTTTTTTTTTTTTTTTTTTTTTTTTTTTTTTTTTTTTTTTTTTTTTTTTTTTTTTTTTTTTTTTTTTTTTTTTTTTTTTTTTTTTTTTTTTTTTTTTTTTTTTTTTTTTTTTTTTTTTTTTTTTTTTTTTTTTTTTTTTTTTTTTTTTTTTTTTTTTTTTTTTTTTTTTTTTTTTTTTTTTTTTTTTTTTTTTTTTTTTTTTTTTTTTTTTTTTTTTTTTTTTTTTTTTTTTTTTTTTTTTTTTTTTTTTTTTTTTTTTTTTTTTTTTTTTTTTTTTTTTTTTTTTTTTTTTTTTTTTTTTTTTTTTTTTTTTTTTTTTTTTTTTTTTTTTTTTTTTTTTTTTTTTTTTTTTTTTTTTTTTTTTTTTTTTTTTTTTTTTTTTTTTTTGTTTTTTTTTTTTTTTTTTTTTTTTTTTTTTTTTTTTTTTTTTTTTTTTTTTTTTTTTTTTTTTTTTTTTTTTTTTTTTTTTTTTTTTTTTTTTTTTTTTTTTTTTTTTTTTTTTTTTTTTTTTTTTTTTTTTTTTTTTTTTTTTTTTTTTTTTTTTTTTTTTTTTTTTTTTTTTTTTTTTTTTTTTTTTTTTTTTTTTTTTTTTTTTTTTTTTTTTTTTTTTTTTTTTTTTTTTTTTTTTTTTTTTTTTGTTTTTTTTTTTTTTTTTTTTTTTTTTTTTTTTTTTTTTTTTTTTTTTTTTTTTTTTTTTTTTTTTTTTTTTTTTTTTTTTTTTTTTTTTTTTTTTTTTTTTTTTTTTTTTTTTTTTTTTTTTTTTTTTTTTTTTTTTTTTTTTTTTTTTTTTTTTTTTTTTTTTTTTTTTTTTTTTTTTTTTTTTTTTTTTTTTTTTTTTTTTTTTTTTTTTTTTTTTTTTTTTTTTTTTTTTTTTTTTTTTTTTTTTTTTTTTTTTTTTTTTTTTTTTTTGTTTTTTTTTTTTTTTTTTTTTTTTTTTTTTTTTTTTTTTTTTTTTTTTTTTTTTTTTTTTTTTTTTTTTTTTTTTTTTTTTTTTTTTTTTTTTTTTTTTTTTTTTTTTTTGTTTTTTTTTTTTTTTTTTTTTTTTTTTTTTTTTTTTTTTTTTTTTTTTTTTTTTTTTTTTTTTTTTTTTTTTTTTTTTTTTTTTTTTTTTTTTTTTTTTTTTTTTTTTTTTTTTTTTTTTTTTTTTTTTTTTTTTTTTTTTTTTTTTTTTTTTTTTTTTTTTTTTTTTTTTTTTTTTTTTTTTTTTTTTTTTTTTTTTTTTTTTTTTTTTTTTTTTTTTTTTTTTTTTTTTTTTTTTTTTTTTTTTTTTTTTTTTTTTTTTTTTTTTTTTTTTTTTTTTTTTTTTTTTTTTTTTTTTTTTTTTTTTTTTTTTTTTTTTTTTTTTTTTTTTTTTTTTTTTTTTTTTTTTTTTTTTTTTTTTTTTTTTTTTTTTTTTTTTTTTTTTTTTTTTTTTTTTTTTTTTTTTTTTTTTTTTTTTTTTTTTTTTTTTTTTTTTTTTTTTTTTTTTTTTTTTTGTTTTTTTTTTTTTTTTTTTTTTTTTTTTTTTTTTTTTTTTTTTTTTTTTTTTTTTTTTTTTTTTTTTTTTTTTTTTTTTTTTTTTTTTTTTTTTTTTTTTTTTTTTTTTTTTTTTTTTTTTTTTTTTTTTTTTTTTTTTTTTTTTTTTTTTTTTTTTTTTTTTTTTTTTTTTTTTTTTTTTTTTTTTTTTTTTTTTTTTTTTTTTTTTTTTTTTTTTTTTTTTTTTTTTTTTTTTTTTTTTTTTTTTTTTTTTTTTTTTTTTTTTTTTTTTTTTTTTTTTTTTTTTTTTTTTTTTTTTTTTTTTTTTTTTTTTTTTTTTTTTTTTTTTTTTTTTTTTTTTTTTTTTTTTTTTTTTTTTTTTTTTTTTTTTTTTTTTTTTTTTTTTTTTTTTTTTTTTTTTTTTTTTTTTTTTTTTTTTTTTTTTTTTTTTTTTTTTTTTTTTTTTTTTTTTTTTTTTTTTTTTTTTTTTTTTTTTTTTTTTTTTTTTTTTTTTTTTTTTTTTTTGTTTTTTTTTTTTTTTTTTTTTTTTTTTTTTTTTTTTTTTTTTTTTTTTTTTTTTTTTTTTTTTTTTTTTTTTTTTTTTTTTTTTTTTTTTTTTTTTTTTTTTTTTTTTTTTTTTTTTTTTTTTTTTTTTTTTTTTTTTTTTTTTTTTTTTTTTTTTTTTTTTTTTTTTTTTTTTTTTTTTTTTTTTTTTTTTTTTTTTTTTTTTTTTTTTTTTTTTTTTTTTTTTTTTTTTTTTTTTTTTTTTTTTTTTTTTTTTTTTTTTTTTTTTTTTTTTTTTTTTTTTTTTTTTTTTTTTTTTTTTTTTTTTTTTTTTTTTTTTTTTTTTTTTTTTTTTTTTTTTTTTTTTTTTTTTTTTTTTTTTTTTTTTTTTTTTTTTTTTTTTTTTTTTTTTTTTTTTTTTTTTTTTTTTTTTTTTTTTTTTTTTTTTTTTTTTTTTTTTTTTTTTTTTTTTTTTTTTTTTTTTTTTTTTTTTTTTTTTTTTTTTTTTTTTTTTTTTTTTTTTTTTTTTTTTTTTTTTTTTTTTTTTTTTTTTTTTTTTTTTTTTTTTTTTTTTTTTTTTTTTTTTTTTTTTTTTTTTTTTTTTTTTTTTTTTTTTTTTTTTTTTTTTTTTTTTTTTTTTTTTTTTTTTTTTTTTTTTTTTTTTTTTTTTTTTTTTTTTTTTTTTTTTTTTTTTTTTTTTTTTTTTTTTTTTTTTTTTTTTTTTTTTTTTTTTTTTTTTTTTTTTTTTTTTTTTTTTTTTTTTTTTTTTTTTTTTTTTTTTTTTTTTTTTTTTTTTTTT
>JAHQIW010004844.1:0-105000 GCA_019055375.1 Parelaphostrongylus tenuis | reverse complement strand
ATCGATCCACTATTGGAAAAATCTGTACAAGCGCTCTTCTAGTAAGAAAAACGTCCAGTGGTCCTGAAACTCCCCACTTTTCAATCAAAAAACTACTTTCTTAAGATGACACCGCATTTCCATGCTTTTTTGCAATTCTTTCGACGAGATCGTAAAGGTTCACTTCAAAGTCACGTTTTTGCAATGCTCAAATCTCAAAGGATATTTATGCAGAGCATTTTTCAAAATATGTTAGAAGCGAGTCTCGATAGAGTTTACATTCCTCGTGTTGTGGGGCACCTCCGCGGAAAGAATGCAATTTCTTCATACCCAATCTCAAAACTTTACACATATGTTGTAGATTTTCTACTTTCAATATCCAACAATCACCAATTCATACATTTTATATCAATCTGTAACAAATTACCTCTGCTCATCAATCAGAATCGGCTCACAATTCAAACTCGTTGCGTTGAAGTCATTCTTCGGGTAAACAAAAAGTTGTATTACCTTCTCTTTCACTGACTATGAGAAGATACTGTATATCATGAAGAAATTTGGAATTCGGCGCTGAACTTTGCTTTGAAAAGACTTTCTTAGTGCGATATACCAACGAAGAGAAATGTGAGGTAGGCAAGGCTGTTGGGTGGAGAGGGTTCGTTGGCAATTATATAGCAAAATTTGTATATCAGAGGCACTTTGGCGTCATAAACCTTTTGATGTCACTATAGCTGCTTTTTTATAGCCACTCGTAACAGTCGACCAAGGTGGATCCGTCACGCATAAGAACCTTGTCAAAGTGCTCTCGAACTGC
The DNA here is from genome assembly GCA_019055375.1 of Parelaphostrongylus tenuis. Taxonomy (NCBI): domain Eukaryota; kingdom Metazoa; phylum Nematoda; class Chromadorea; order Rhabditida; family Metastrongylidae; genus Parelaphostrongylus; species Parelaphostrongylus tenuis. The sequence continues at coordinate 104,207 of JAHQIW010004844.1, read as the reverse complement.
ACCACTAAAATACAGCTATTTCATCGACCTCTGACCACACCCACTGGTAGAGGTTTTAACAGGGCGGTGCTATATCACCATGTGACGGCATCGTCATCTTTTTGAGTACTACCAATGAAGCAGAGAGGATGTTGAAGGAAGGAATCAAATGAAGCGAGGAAGAAGATTGGATCACGAATTAATAGGATGAAGATCCAGTTCATGAAGAACCCGTAGTGCAATGGTGAGCAAATCGAATGGATCGTTCTCTGATTGCAGAAACCATCACGTTTGCGTACATTGGGCGCTCACTGAATATGGAAAACAACATTAAGAAGAAATTAGATAGGAAGAGAGCAGCATGGGCAGCATTTGGGGCTCTCAAAGAAGCCATCGATCAACTACCGAACCCAAGACTCCGTGCTCGCCTTTGCGATTCAACGGTCCTCCCGGCAAGCTGAGACGTGAGCTGATACTTCGACCAGTCAAGGCTGCCACGAACAACTCACAGAGCGCTTGAACGACGTCTTCTAGAATTTAATCGGCGCCCACAACATCAAGCCCGCTTGCTTGGCTCATATCTTCAAAGTTTACTCTATCTTCGTACCCAGAGATCCATACATATATAGCGAAGCACGGATGGGCCGTTCATTTATTACGAAGAATGGACGACAGATAGACGAGAAGAACTGTAGAGTGGATTCCAAGACAGTGTACGCGTCCTCAAAGACGACCACCTACACGTTGGGCGGACGCGCTCGTTGAAAGAATCAAGCGGCTGCACTAGCAACTGCCGATATCTCAGATCACGGTGTGACGCTCACACCAGCCGCCATGCTCAAATTATGCCACCGTCATGGACGACTGTCGCGCAGCAGAGTGACGAATGGAATATGTGCTGTGGTCCGCATATTCAGTGAAGAAGGACCGTAAAAGTATCCAAGTACTTGTAAAAAAGTATGATTCGCAAAACTCGGCATAGTGTTTTCATGGAGACGGTGAACATCGAAGAGGAGATACCCATAGAAAGCAGGAACGGCCAGGTCTGTAGTTTACTGATGGACGGCTACAGTCATTGCACTGGATCACACTGAAGTTAATTTGAGTTCTTAGAGCTTGAGAAATAAATGGAATCTCCTTGAGAGCAACCAGCTAGCAAAATACATAGAATACGCAAAATAAGTCGCATATACAGCAGCAAAAGTTGCAAGGACGAATACGCTCAGTAAAGTTAAATGGATATGCAATATCTAAGAACTCATGGAATGACAAAACGAAATCCTTTTCTAGATTTTCACATAGATTCCAACTTTTGTAGTACTCTAATATTTCAAATCAATGGGTGTTTTCGACAAATCATATCGCATTCAGTATGCATGGTCATTGTTGACTAACTATTCATTTTTTCATTTATAATGGTTATGAGCAGTTTTTGGTACTGTTAATTAGACAAAGTAATCTACACTCAAAAGTTTATTTCGTAATATCCTCTGTACAACTTATTAGATTTGTATGAATGCCAAAAACACCATAATTACGTGGCAAACCAAGGCCATGCCCCACACAGAAGAGCTATACATGCTGCAATAGCATTTGAGTGAGTAGAGAAAATTGTGCTGTATCAAAATTCTATGAAAACGCCTAAGAATTTCAACAAGATACAGGAAGAATCCTAACTAAACAACGAAAATCGTGCACCCCCGCGCAAATTACGCTGCGCCCATCTATTTCTATAGCCGGCCCTCAGGGGTTAAACGACTCTTGCATTATCATTTACTGGTAATGATGCAGTATTTGATTTGTAATGTGATGATTTAAATTAGAGCTCTCTTGAATATACTACTGTGTTAGAATAAGGTGTCTTTCAAGGCTAACAGTTTTTTTTACAGTTGATTGAATGGAAAATGGTTGCATTGTCTCGATTACACGGTGACGGGAATTTGCACTTATACTGAAACGAGGAAGGGACGAATTAAGCCATGTATGACAGACCCGATGGTGACAGTGACCCCTTTTCTGGCCCACCTTTAGTAATTTCGGGATCTCTCTCAGTTTGCGTTGCAATCTTTCTTTGCACAACTTCGATCTGCCAAAAAAAGTTCTGTGCAGACCATAAACCTGATCATGGCGAACAAGTCGAGAACAAAGGGGCAAGGTGTGGTGAACCGAGCGGTTCGTAATCTCGCATCATTCCGTTTGGTCCGCACTTCTTTTCAGCGGTTGCCACTACCGGCTAAAATTGAACTTCATACCTAATGAGTTTGAGTCGAACATTCTCATCTAATCGTTTTATTGCAACGTTAACGCAGCAATAAACTGGAAAGTCATATGAGTGTCAAATATTCAGAGTAGTGCAGTTCAGGAGAAGTGTATAACTTCTGACGTTGGATTCAGTGTTTTGTTTGATAAGCGGCTTACAAATTTACAAAATAAAAAGTTGGTAGGTTGTCCCATTATTTCTTTCGCACTATTTCTTTATTGAGTTTTTTCATTCTAAATTGTGTTTTTCCTAAAACGATGTGATATGTTGGAGGATGTTCCAGTAAATTGAGAAGACACTCAAATACGGCCATAGGACCATCGCTGCTATGTAAATAAAATAGGCCGCAAAGTTATGTATTGTGGGCAACACAAACATCAATCAACTTCCTCACATTGCTCAGTCGACTCGCTTCATTTGGGCAAGCTGGGTTGGACCACGGTACCACATCCGCCTTGATTTCACTGCACTAAGTTATTATCCCTTCCGCTAAAGCAGCACCTGTGGGAGAAAAACTTTCAAGACCACAACCAGCTCCAAAGTGATCGCACGAATTTCCTCGGGTCGACAGTTTCGTTTTTTCTGAGAAAAATGAATATTATTCGTGTTCATCAAATGGTCATATATCGCCATATATCACTGTATTGATTATATTGGTTATTGACTGATCTCCTAAATTATAAAGCAATCAACCCTTTCGCGACCGCGTCTGCCAATCATTGTGCACGCAGATTTTAGTGATTTTCTCGTCAACTCTAAATTTTTCGTTAGACTTCAAATAACCATTCGATAGCTGAGGAAATGGCGGCTCCGAGGATAGCTATGGGTTACGGGAATTTTTTTCAGTGAGCTGTAGCAACGAAGAGAATGTCGCTTTTTTCTCTTCGTAGTGTACAGTGTGATTTGCACCGTGTTCACGTGGTCTTTTCATAGAGCAAAGGTTTTTCACAAAGTTTCAGTAATTATTCGATAGCTTTAAAAATATTAATCCTAAATATATGCTTAGTTCTTGAATTTAATAGAGAATATAGTTTTTGAGCGCTGTAAAAACGATAAACAAAAACTGCGTCTCGCTTCCGAAGTGCTAGCGTGCTTCGCCATCGTTTATGCCTGGTCTTACAATAGAGATCTGATAATCGTTCAGTAGTTCGAAAAGTGTAGGTTCTAAAAATTAATTTGACTTTATTGAACTGCTTTTTTTAGTGCCTTGAAGCAAGGGAGTTATGATCATATTTCACATTCTGACTGAACATCTAGGCTCTTGTACTTCGCAGTGGTTGTTTTGGTGACTGTATAGTGAAATTTGTATCCTAGAGACAATTCATGATCAGTATGAATTATATGCTACTAAAAGCCTTCCGTAAAGTCTTTTAATTAAGAAGAAAATCCACGTGTTCTGAAAATTCCCACTTTTCAATACCAAGGTGACATCAAGGGGAAATTTAAGGCGCCTAAATCTCCTACTTCTTATTTTTTAGCTTTATGCAATGAAGTAAAAACTAAAGCAATTTTTTTTTTATTTGTGACTTTTTCAAGAAGCTTTCTCTGGAGAAATTGCATATTCCTCACTCAGATTTTCAATTCTTTCACTGATGTTGCTAGTCTTTTGTTTGAAATATTTGTTCACCATCAATAAATTAATACCTAAATATTATTACCGGTCAACATTCACAAGCGTTGCACAGAATTTTGTTTGTTACATCCAACAAATTATGCGTTCTATAACAATATGACTTGCTATAACTATAACTTGCTCACCAGTCCCCTGTAGAAGATCTATTGATTCAAGCAAGAAGAATAAGGTACGACATCATTGGCCTGGCTGAGACGAGAAGGCGCCATCAATTTCACGCTGTTATGACACCAGGGAAGAAACTGTTCCTTGGAACATGCGATAGCAGAGGTGTCGGCGGGATTGGCGTCCTCGTCAAATCGATTTGACCGTAAGATTGATTCGTTTGAACAACTCACAACCCGTATCGGACGATTGCGTTGAAACGATATGGATCAATGCCGGCTTTGACCATCTTCGTTGCTTACGCACCAACATCAAGCTATGACGAAAACAAAGTCGATGCACTCTATATGGACTTCTAAAAATTCTTTAGAGAAGATAACACATTCTTCACGGTCATTGTCGGAGATTTTAACGCAAACATTGGACCTAGAACAACGTCTGAAGAACGTCACATAGGGACCCACGGACTAGAATGGAATGAACAGGGTGAGAGGCTATCTGAGTTTATCATGACGACCCAAACCAATCATGATAACTCGCAATTCCAAAAGCCTCTTTCTCAGCGATAGACGTGGGAGTCTCTCAATGGAGAGTATCATAACGACCTGACCGATGTCGCTGTTGTTCCTAAGTTCCACACGGGATCAGACCATCGCCTCCTCCGCGCAACGTTCCGTTTTTCAAGGAATGGAGACAAAGCCGCTAAATTCAAACAACAAAGTCCCAGAACTACCATAAATTCGAATGTATTTAAATCAATAGTCGACTCTTGGGAAGATACCCTTGTCGACAACATTGACAAAGCTTACGATTGGCTCATTGAATATCTTCACGTTAGCGCTATGAAAGCCGAGAATCCTAAGGTCATGAAGAGACGCTTGTCTTAGCAGAGACTTGAGCTGATACGTCAACGTGGAATCGCACGAGCTGCAGGCAACCGAAACCTTACGTCGAACTTGCGAAACTCTGCAGAGAAGCGATAAAAGAAGACCTCAAAGACAGAAGAGCAGCACTTATAGCACCAACTGCAGAAGCTGGGAAGAGTATTTGCAAAGCCCAGCGAGGCTTCGCCAACTATAAAACAAGATGATTGCACTCCGATACCCTGACGGGACACTTACAGCTTCGAGAAGGGCTATGGAGGAGATCATCCATCAATACTACTCGGATCTCTTCGCTAGCCATGTCCTCGTACCGTCATATAAATTGAAAGAAAACGAATATGTCATTCCACCGGTCCTCCCTTCTGAAATCCGACATGCTATATCGTCGTTGAAGAACAGAACAACACCCGGTCCAGACGGAATTAGGCCACAACACCTGAAGAACCTGCCGCCAGTTCTCATCAACACCGTGGCTCGGCTCTTCACTCGCTACCTCTCAGAATGCAAGGTCCCTATTCAATGAAAAACCAGCAAGACCGTATTGTTAATCCAAAAGGAAGACCTTTACGGCATAGGCAATTATCGCCCAATCTGCTTGCTGTCCGTTGTCTATAAACTCTTTACTCCAGTCATCCTAAACAGGATTGACAGAATACTGGACGAAGGACAGCCATGCGAACAAGCAGGGTTCCGAAAAGGATTTAGTGCCATAGACCACATCCACATGATTACAAGACTCACTGAAGTTTTACGAGAGTACAAGCAACCACTATGTCTCAACTAGATACCCACTGATGTAAAGCGATGTGCAAAACTTTCGCGTCAGGCGGGACTAGAACCCGCACCTCACTCTTTCCGGGAATGCGTGCTCTGTCCGTTACACTACCAACGCCCATTTTGCCCATCGCTCTTTTAACGCCACAGCGCATCTTTCTGTCAGCAGCCAGCCGTCAACGGCCTGGCTAGAAGCGGTTAAATAAAAAAAGAATTTTGTTTGATGTTTAATACCCAATATTTGCCAGCATAACTGGGTTCAATGTCGAGACCGACTACCTGGGCCAGGCCTTTGACGGCTGGCGGTTGACAGATAGATGCTCTGTGGCGTGAAAAAAAGGAATGTGTAAAATGGGCGTCAGTAGTGTAACGGATAGAGCACGCATTTCCGGAAAGAGTGAGGTGCGGGTTCTAGTCTCGCCAGACGCGAAAGTTTTGCACATCGCTCTACATCAATGGGTATCTAGTTGTAACATCATAACACTGCTAGAAGCGGTTAAATAAAAAAAAAATTTTGCTTACTCTGTCTCACTTTCATCGATCTGAAGAAAGCCTTCGATTCAGTGGAAACAGAAGCGGTTATAAAGGCTCTGGATAACCAGGGCGTTCCTACTCGGTACATAATGATCCTTCGTGAACTATATAAGGATTTCACGAACAAAAATCTCCATTTTACAACAATACCAGCATTGACGTAAGAAGAGGGGATCGACAAGGCGGAACAATTTCGCCAAAACTATTCACTGCCACCCTACAAAACGTCATGAGCACATCAGAATGGGACGAATCTCTACACCCAGATTATAAATAAAACTTGGATTTGCTGAAACAATGATAAATGGGTAGCCTGTTGTACTAACTAGTTCTCTTGAAAACGACTGACCCTTCTTGCAGAGAATTTTTTCGTAATCCACAAGTTTCCATCTTCCTCGTGTAAGTCATTATAAGAATTATAGAAATGAACGAATCCCTGCTATAGAAACTTGCTTATGGCAAGAATTATCGATGACCTGGCATTGCATGCACTTTGCAGCAGCTTGTTTTTTAATATACTACGCTGTCTTCCAATTTCCATCGCTATTATAACTTTAAGTGTTGTTTATAATGAAATATGTCAAAACTGATCGATTTATATCATTATATTCTTTGTATAACTATTACAATTGACAGAATGCCAGCATTATTGTGATTTCGTAGTAAAAAAAAGAGCTTTCACTTTCAAACATAAACGTTATATTTGCACTAAGAAATGCAAGTGTGTAGAGAAAATTTGAAATATCAAAATATTACAACTAACCCTAAAGTTTTATCCAAAACGATAAAAAAATCCTAACCAATTACCAAAAATTGGCGGTTTGTACTGCGTGTGGCTATTACAACTGGCGGTCCGGAAAGGGTTGAAGAAATGTGCAGAATATCATCTTAAAAAAAGATTGCCACGACGAGAGTGACCCTTATGGAAGGCTTAGTTCCTTACTCATCGTAATTACACATACAACTGGCATGTGAGACCCACTAATTTGATGTGTTCAGCTTACCCAACTCGTTGTAGCTTCTGAGCTACACATCAGATGTAGTGACTCTGCAAGAGTTGAAGAGCACTGAGGAAGTAAGAAAGAGAATAAAGCACCTAACTCCATGCACACCTTTTCGATTACCCACATATTGTTGTCTCATTAAATACTACAGAAGCCTTTTCGCAATACAAGCGGGTTATAAGATCACTTGGTGATCTCGACTGCGAAAGTGAGAAATTTATGCTACAAGTATTTCGCGTTTAGTGAATAGAAGAATGGACTGGGTGCTCTGATTTGCATCAACGATCGAAAATCAAAGGAGCTGTTTCGCATGCTAGGCCGTCGAAGATCAGATGAGCCGGAATGCGTTCGAAAGTCAAGCGATGAACGAAATCCATCACCGACTAGATTCGCCGAGATGACAAACGCATTACTTGGAGTCCACCGACCCTACTGTCCGATTTCTTAACGAACAGCTTAAATGAGAGTGATGATGCTCAAGGAATTTCTAAAGCGAGAAGACACATATGGTTTTCTTTGCATGTGATAGAAAAAATGAAAGCCTTACTGGAGCTAACTCGACATTCGACGATCATTGGGAAGGTAGGTGAGGCAAGAGGTGGTAGTTTACAAAAAATAGCGTTGCGAAATTATTATGCTCCTGCAACCAACGATGAAATGCTTTGTTATATCAATGTTCGAAAAATCCTGACTCAATACACTATCGTACAGAAAGAGTACTATGAAACATATTATCCATTATCAATCCACTTAAAACATGATGGAACTGCTTCAACGCTACCCAACACGGAAGTGCCATTGCACGAAACTGGTTATTCAGCTCCAATCATCGCTCATAAAAGAGACATAGCAAGGCCTATAATGATACACCGTTGACGGTGCTCTCGTTTCTCAATCGCATAAAAGGCATAGCAGAGTACTTCTGATTTCTTGGAGGCAGGCGCACTTTCCAGGAAAGAATTCTTTGGAATCCGGAGTCTAATCTACTGTAAGATGTGCCGCAATTTCTTAAATTGAAAAACGAGCGCCTCTGCATCCAGTGGCGAATTTGTCAGAATCACAATGAATGCAGCCCTTTCTTTTGCAAAACACTGCATTATATACATCGAGGGCACTTTTGAAATAAAATAATCCCGGACTATATTGAGAGAATAAGAGAATTAAGAGAATACAGGAGTGAACTTGACTGCTTATCATGAGACGACTACACGTCGCACTTCTCGGATGATGTTTCCAAAACAGTTGCAGAAACGGGAAGCGCTACTGAAAATTGTAATTGTTGCGCAAATTAACTGGGAATCCACTATAAAGAATGCGCAACAGCAAATTTTGTTTTGCCTGCACTTCGCGGAAGAACCGTGAAAGATTGAGCACGTTCCATAGTTATCTAATTTGATGAGAAACTTAAAACGTTTAAGAAGGTGAGCAATGAAGCTTCTCCTCAGTTTCACCTCACCTGAGTTCTCAGCAACGTCCATTGTAATTGGTGAGATGACATTCTCTGGCTGTATCTGAATCCTTCAGTGAAATTTTGTAAAATCTTCTATTTTATATGGCACCCAGTTTCTCCATTGACAAAAACAAATTCATTAGCGCATAGATAAAGAGGCTAATAAGAACATCAAAGTTCAGCAAATCCAATTTCAGTATTTCAAAGTTGTGCAGTCGAAAACATTCTGCAGCAAAAGTTGTGCTTCGCTTTTGCCTGCTTTTACGGGTTCTGCTATTACACATCTCAGGAGTGCACTTGCCATTTCGGCGCTATGTTTAGTCTCTTATGTTATTCCTGAGAATATTTAGCTCCAAATTTGCTGCATCAGGAATGAGAAGGCGGAAACCGAATTCAGCTCGAGGCACTTCAGGAGAAGAGTCATTTGCAGAGGCTTTTGTTTTCGTAGTTTTTTTCCCACACAGCTCATTGTTACTCAGCTCTGACATGCATTTCACTTTATCAACCACTCTCCTCATACTTCGGTGAAATCTGTGGGAAAACGTACCTCATTAGATTTTGCTTTGAAGCAAGAGAGTTAGAAACACCTGAAGATCTTCAATTCAAAAAGCTTCCTCCAAGTTGGCGTCAATCACGCTAAATACCCATTCCGTTGTAGGCTCGTGAATTATCTAATGCATGAGAAATTTTCAAGTTTCTTGCGTTTGAGTCTATAAGATTTGCTGCGTCTTTTAGGAGCCAAAATGCATGTTCTAATAAGCGTAGCAAAGCTTCCGACAAATTCCCATACGATCTTGCTGCTGACGGCACTATCGACAGTGTTTGGTTGCGGAGTGATGCCTGCTGGTCAAAGTAATGTTCAGAAGACTTCTACAACTCGACATATTTCAGTCCTAGATTGAAGTTTATGACCCATAATCACAATGAATATGTCTGACACTTCATAAGCATTTTGAAGCTGTCGTGATGAGGGCTTTTCGGAGAAAATCTGAACTATGAACAAAAAAGGAGAAATAAAAACTCATTTAAGATTATAAATATTCGATTGACTGTTTTCAATAATCAATCAGAATTCATTTATTTGACCGCTTGTTGCGGTGGTATAATCTTGTAATATACCCAGTAATGTGGAGTATTGTGCGAAAACATTTACGTTAGCCGGGATTCGAACCCAGATTTTACTCTTTCCGGGAGCGTATGCACTGACGGTGCTGCAATTACATGTTAGCTGCAGTTAATATGCACTCGCAGAAAGAGTGAGATGTGGGTTCGAATCCCGGCTAACGCAAATGTTTTCGCACAACACTCCACATTATTCATTGTTTTCAATTCTCAAGTTCCATTCATTCATCACACAAACTAAAGAATTCCGCCGCAGGGAGTACTAGAAACTTCACCGTCAATGGCTTCTCCTTGCCTGTCGCCATGGTTTACTCTACCGCAGCCGATGCCCCGACTCGTGTCCCTGGTATAGCAACCAGCAAAGAAGGAGCTAAGCGATTTGTTGAACGTCTTGTATTGCAAACGGTGAGCTGCAAAAATGAGATGTCAGATATTTTCTTCTTATTCGTTGTGATAAAAAAAGATAGAGGAAGTGAGCTCCAGTTTCACGAAAATACGTAAGCCTCACAATTTCCATACAACTTGCACCGACCCACGTAAATTGACATAATTCACACACTTGTAAAGTTTTCGAGCCAGTAGAAATAACTTAGTTTCAGGTCTTTGACGTTCTAGAAAACCAAGCTCGTAGTGCACTCCTGCCTGATGCTGTCACCTCAGCGATTTTGAGCCAACTTACTGTAGCGGTCACTTACACACCATTGGTGTGCACAAAAATTCATGTTGGTTTGGCCGATAAGATCACTATGCGTGGGTATTCAGTATTCAATGATATAAGGTATTCTAGGCAGGAATATAACGGGTTTCAAGAAGCAGGTACGTCTGCATTGTTCTCTCGAAAAAAAAAAACAAACAATTGCCCGAAATTTTCGGAAAAGGTTTTGAAGCATGTAGATAACTATTACAATGGCAAAAAATTGAAACCTTGGATTTATGCTGATTTCAAGCGGGTTTTTCTATTCCTCTCCTGACACTGGCATAGTATTTAACGTAATACGTGAGAGTATGCAAAGTTTTGAAGAATAAAAGAATTAGTGCTTAAAAGTAAACCTAGTCTCTTATTACATGAGAGGGGACCTATCTTTGGAACTTCTTTTTGGAGTTGCCGAAATGGAAAAGGAAAGTGGTTGCATCATCGTCAGCAACACGGTAACTGGAATCTGCACTAATACTGGTGGAGCACCCATGACATGTGAGACAGGGAATACGGTGAAAATGGCGGCTGTATCTGGGCCACCCTTGATAATATCAGGATCTCTTTCGGTTTGAATAGCATTCTTTTTCTGTATAGAGCTTCGTTTTGTGAAAGAAATTTTGTGCAGACCACAAACATTATCATGGCGAATTGGTCGAGAGCGATGTGGCAAAGTGTAGTGAACCGAGCGGTTCGAATGTTGGCATCAGGTCCGTATAGATCACACTTCTTCTCGGCAATCGCAGCCGTCGATTGAAATTGAAACTGAACTGTTATTCCTTTGCGAATAAATTTTTATTCAAGTAATTTATTGTGGCATTAGAGTGGCAATAAGCTGACAAATCACATTAGAGTTGATGAGTCCGAATAATGCAATAATAACTGCATTTTGATATACAATTCGATGAAGTTGGTTTTAGAGCTCTTTCCAGAAACCGGTTGAGAAGCTTGCAAATGAAAAAATCGCACAAATAACTTGTCTTTATTTAAAACTAAAGTATACCCCTGTCGTTACTCACTTCTAACCATGAAAAAGTTAGTAGGAGAAGTATTACATGTGTATAAAAAATAAAAGACTAACATCAATCAGTCAGAATAGAATACACTGCGACGGCATTTCGAAGCTTCACCTACTCATCGGCTTATCAGGAACTGCCCCAATTTGATACGCAAATGTGTTTACTCGTTACCACATAAAATTTTTTTATTTAAGGGCATTTTTTTCTCCCAAATCATCTTTAAAGAAAACATTTCAATGATTTCCCCCTTGGCTTGGCGTTGATTTTTGCTTGTAAGCACGTGACATGGTCGTCGCGTCGACGAGACATGCTTTGGTGACACTGTGGTGGTTACCTATTAAAGTTCGGATTTTTATCATTATTAAAGACAGTTTATAGTCAATAAATGGCAGAATATGATAGAAAGACTTCATTAGGCTATCGGTAGAAGATACAATGCCATTGTTTCTTTTGAAAATAATTTACTTTTCGAAGGAAAAGCAAACTCTCAAGAAAAGTCATTTATCGAATGTTATCGTGCAATCCCTATGCTATCATGTCTATATTTAACATTTTGCCATTTTATTGATCTTTCTTCTATTATCCCGACAAAAATTCATCTTTGCACGCAGGTTCAAATGAAAAATCATTCCAACTTTCACTACACTCCGAAAATAAGAATCAAGACAACGTCACGGACTATAGCTTTTTTTGATGCTTGCAGGACGTTGGCGTATTTTTTTCAGAAAAATTGGCCAATGTTTCGGCGGTCTCGCCTATCTAGATGATCCATTTCATACCTTTCTTAAGACCACATGCGTGGTTCAAAAAGTGATTACCAGGTATGTTGAGTGATTATCAGGCATAGAAATTCGAGCGTGGTCTTAAGAAAGCACTGGCCCACGCTACATCGTTCTATGAATACAAACTTCCTATCTTGGTTTTTTTTGTAGTATGGATATATTTTATGGTGGCAATTTCAAAGCCGGGCACGCGCGCCAATCTCAACCCTTCCGAAAAAACTCTATCTTGTGTTCTAGCTAGAGAAATAAAACGATGTTTCACACTTGGGTAGCTTTTGTCGGATCCAACATCTCCGATGTTTAGAGCTGCATCGACAGTACAAAATTAGAGATTCAGTTTTGTGAGCCCGGCTATGAAGAAAAGCTGAGACGGACACAGAATTTCTGCTAAAGACTTTAGCGAGAACCGTTACTGACCGGATTCTTCGGAGACAAACGCACAGCAGTAAGATCAGTGACATGATTTGGTTTATCAGATTGAGGTTGAGGAAGAAAAATTCTTAAAACCGGCTGAGAAGTTGAAGTTTATAAATTAATTTGCATGGCTTTGGTATCGCTCAACTGCGCATTTTCTTGTTAACATTTAGGTTGCTTTCATACAAGAATGGCGAATAAGGGAAAATGCTAGTGAAGTGGCGCGCAAGATCAATGAATCATGGGTCGATGCAGAAAGGGTGGTCAAAAAGTGGTTCGCGAAATTCAAAGCTGGAGAAGATGTCTTAAGGATCATTTGCGATCGAGCCGGTCACAGGAAGCTTCATTATTCTTGCGCCCCGCTTTAGTAGCATATCCCCTTAATAATCATTCACGCATGGAATAACAAGCAAATGTCCCAACGATGGCTCAATCATAGAGCATGAATAGGCAGATTTACCAAAATGTTTGTAAGAAAATGCGCAATTAAACGATATCAAAATCATGCAATCTTATGCATAAACTTTAAATTTTGAGCGGGTGCTAACGATCTTTCGGCGTGATTTCCACAAAAAGTTTAGGAGAACGAGATGATACCCAACAAATGTCCACAATTACAAGATTCTATTGTGAACCTCTTCCACTTAAAACGGACAAATGGAATACTTACCGAAATTTGCTCGATCCACTTGGCTGTAAGTGCGACGACATGTGATATAGATGATGACAATTCACACAAATTAGTAATGTGAGGCAGTTATACTGTAAAATAAGATAAAATTGTTTTGTCCCAGCATAGTCAAAATCTTTGATTGTAAAGTATTGCATTGAAAGTGTAGAGCGCATACTGTAGCGATTTTGCTCGTCTATTAGTAATGCAAGTAAATAGACACAAAACTAATGAAACACAGAATTGCTTTGACACGAACTGTTTCAACCCGGAAATTGTAACACACGAAACTGCTTATTCAGTTTCGGTTGCTCAGAAAAGATTCATAATAGGGCCTATGACTATATAGCTTTGAAGATGCCTTCAATATATCGTTCGACAGAAAAGTATAACAGGATTTCTTACTTTTCAATGCAAAAAATTCATGCTAAGTTATCGGAAAAGGTCATATTCTCTGCTTCGCACAGTCGCTCACTACTGGTTGAACTGCCATCACCTGTATCACCTGTATCACCTGTCGTCCCGTTGATCGTCGAGTGACTCGAATTCAACAAATTTTGTTTTGTCAGAAATAACGATAAATTGAGGGTGTTTGGTAGGCATCCACCTTGACGAAAAAGTGAAACGCTTGGAAGGGTGAGCAGAAAAACCTCTGCTGAGCCCCACACACTTGGTTTTGTACGACATCCATTGTACCCATTTCGAGAAGTTGATAATTTACTAGTGTGTAGAATTCTCCTTTTTCATGCCAGAATCTAATGTCGTCCTGAAATTTTTTGCCTAGAATCAATTTTGACACGGCTTCAGTTTTGTTCCTCATAGTAGCCCATTCTTGATGACATGCTATTACCCATCTCTCTCTGATGCCTTCAATGGACTTCTCTAGATGGTCTCACTTTAACAGTCGACCACTCCACTAACAGAAGAGAGTTTTCAGGTGTACCAAATGAAAAAGGGTGCTGTGAACATCAAAGCCTATCAAATACGATAATTGTTTCAAGAAAATCTTTCGTTGCAAAAACGTTCCAAAGCAAAAGTTGCGCTCTGTTTTTGTTATTCAATAAATTCTTTAAAATCTTTCCTTAGAGGAACACTCGAAACATCAACATTTTGTCGATTGTAAATATCTTATTCTTTAGCAAGTGGAGATTATATGTCGCAGCATAAGAAATGAAAAGGCGGAAACCTTAAGCCGCTCCACTCATAGAACTGGTGCATTTACCGAAAATTTTGTTTGAGTGGTCTATTCCGTATAGCTTATTGTTTTTGAACACTTGATATGCATTTCATTTCTTATCCATATGATGTTGTGTTTTGTCAGAACTTGCAAGAAAACGAGTTTTGATATTGTTGCTTTGAACCAAACTTCGAGCACTTCAAGCTCTTAAAAAATTCGAAAAAATTACCAAGACGATGATGCCCAAACAGAAGTGGTGAGCATTAAATGTGGTGTTGCTTTATGAATGCTCTTGTGCAAGAAAATGCTTAGGATTGAGTCCGTAATAGTCATTTAGCCTTCCAGGAACCGAAAACGGGTTATCTTAGAAAGATGGCGGGAGTTTCACCAGATTCTTCATGATTTTGCTGTTGCCCACAATCTTGACAGTGTTTGGATGCGGAGTGATGTCGACAGGTCAAAGCAAAAATCAAAAATTGTTATGTTATTGCAGATGTCCCATCTTAGAAATTGAACCTCGTCAGAACCAACATATTAGTCAATTCATCTTTTGAAACTGTCGCAGTTCAAGTTCTTTGATCAAAGAATTTGACTTTTATGCAGTGAAAAGATTGAAAAATTTTTTTGAAATAGTAATGTAATGTCTAACTATTCACCACAAAACAAACAATGATCGACAGACCTTGCACCAGTCTTACGACATTGCGCTAGCGCGCGTATTTAACTTAGTCTACCTTCTGCGTTTCAGGGAACCGTTCTTTTCAGATTATGAACACAGCGTAGGAATCAGAAACTGTTACGCTTTTTGAATATTTTAAATAGTCTAGAGAACAAGGTTTGTCCGGCAAGAAATATGCGCATCTGCAACGCAAGAAATTTCCATCTGTAGCAACGTCAAATGAAGGCTTTTTCTAAAGTTGGCGCGTTTGGCAGTAGCATGAAGTCTCAGCTTTCGAATGGTTAACACCCTTATTTAAAGTCCTTCTCTAACGAATAAGGTCGGTTTTTCCCTTGTTCCCTTATAATTAGATAGAATCGGAATATCATATCTGAACTCCGAAAGAAAAACTGTTTGACGTAAGCCAACGCTCTCAAGAAGATTTATCGACGTCGTGCAAGTTCTTAAGAAGGAGCTGTCCGTAAGACAGTTCTGTTAACCTCTCAAATTCCCTAAGCACGGCTTCACCTAAGCCCTTCGATAAACTAAATTTAGGGCTGAAAACTTTTACCAGCATGGGATCGAGAAAGTTTGGCAATCTCAGAGACGACAATTCATCGTGAACTTGCAGTAAGTCAACAGCAGGTGTTAATACCGGATACATGGAACAGCAGCTGATTAACGAGAGTCATACCCACTGCGTTCTTTGGACTATCGCATACACAAAAACGCCACGTGATACAAGTAGGTTTTCTCACCAAGAACCTTGATGAGAGATATGATGTCTAAGAAATCTCTGCGACTAAGTAACCTTTTAGTTACTCTTTCACGCGATGTAAAAATTGGAACTCCTGCTGCTGCCCGCTTTAGTCACTCGGCAGTCACTGGGACGTTACGTGAAGCACGTCTGAATATTTACACAAAATAATGATGTGCAAACATGGTCATGCGACCTTCGATAGAGTACTTTTGCAGCGTTGGGGGTCGAAATCTGTTGACTTAGCATTGCATTGTATTGGAAAGAAGCTGTTCTTTGTTTAGCAATTCAACAAATACGACAAAGAATCGCTAAAACATGCAACTGCTCTAACACATTTGGAAGTGTTGAGCGCGGAACTGCTTACTTAGCATCAATCTTCGCTCGTAAAAGATTCATAAGGTAGCCTATGATTATACAGAGCACAGAGTGTTTTCGATTAGCCATTAGCGAAATAGTCAGAACAAATATCAGAGCATTCGAAGACGGAGAATCTTTTACAACATTATGAAATGAGGGAAATTTTTTGCTACACACACCATGCCGCTCGGCGTCACCATTCTTAGCATGTCCCCTATATTTTGCCATTTCGATGCACTCCAATTTTATCAAAGTGTCGATTATTCTGCCTCACAAAAGATCTACTACCTTCGTGAGTCCTTGCTTCCACAACGAACTCTAAAAAGTTTCATTGTTGTTTCCTTATTTTAGTGAATTTTTGGTAATTTGCTGTTTTCCGCTTGTCACTTTTGCTTGAAGAAAATTCTGATAAATTTTCCAGATCGGTGCTGTCAGCTTTTCCATGACGATGCAGATTTTTAGGGTTACTAAATCTGAGACGCCAATGAGATTATCATGGCTTAACAAATGAGTTTTCTGCTTCCCAAGAATTGTTTGCAGAAAACTTTTGTAGAGGAAATTGTGCCTCACTTTAACCGATCGATATATGTACTTATACATTTTTCTACTAAAAAAGCAAGGTGTAACTGCAGCGACTTGTGAATGCGAATATTTTATTTCCTGGAAAAGCAGGATTTTGTGTTGCAGCATCAGAAATGAATAGACGGAAACTGTCTTTTGAGGACTTGATGCCTTCACTAATTTTGTGTTGTAATAGCCATGCAGCATATTGCCACTCAGTTGACATGCATCGAGCACTTCATTAATCGATTCCCATGAAATTCCTTATGGACTTTGCGAGAATTCAGAGCGATCTCTTCATAATTACGCCGCTGGCCACAATCTCGACTGCGGTTGGAGTTGGAGTGATGCCTGTAGGTCAAAATAATGAGTGCAAGATGTCATGTCACCGCAGATATTCCCAATTTTAAAAAGAGGTTTATGAATCTTAATCCAAATAGAAATCTCTAGTAATCCATTAATAGCCTACAGCTACAGAATTGCAAACCATCTGACTTATGAATTTAGATTTGCAAGAAAACAAAAAGTGGCAAAATTTTGTCAACATGGTAATTCAAATATTAATTATTCGTCACAAAGTTCCAACCCAGCTCCCTGGTATTGCAACTAGCGAGGCAGCAGCTGCGGAATTTGTTCAGCGCCTCGTAATGCAAACAGTGAGCTACTCTCAAATTTGAAAGTCCGTTGAGATATCTAGCGAGGCGCAAGGAATGAGCTTCATAATTATAATGCATCAGCCTCTGCCTGTTAACATGTTTTGCATAGCTGCACATAAATTGAGTTGAGGTGCTTCCAAGTGGGCATTTTGAATAATGAGAAACTCCGCTATTCAGGTCTTTGACGTCCTAGAAAGCCAAGCTCGTAGTGCACTCCTATCTAATCCTATTATTTCGGGAATTTCAAGTCAACTCACCTTCATACACACCGTTGATGTGTGCAAATGTGCATTGCGGATTAACGGACCAAGATAAGCATGAATATTCAATCCATGATTCTAAGAGATTTGAAGCTGGAATACGTTAAGTATCAAATGTAGTGCATCTACTTCTATTTCTCCCTATCGTAAACATTTGTCAGGGAATCATCAGAAAGATTCCTTATGGAGAAAAGATAACTCGTTTCTATTCAATCGCTGCTAGCGGTGGTATTATGCTTCTAGTATACCCACTGATATAGAGTGATGTGTAAAACCTTCGCATCAGATGAGACTCGAACCCACATCTCACTCCATCTTGGAGCGCGTGCTCTAACGCGTTGCATTACTAATGGCCATTTGCTTATTATTCTTTCTACCCGTCAACACATGTCAGCGACCAAACGCATGGCCTAGGCAGCCGCTTATCTGCATTAAACTAGCTATATTTGAACACATTGTACCACGCGGTTAAATAAAAAGTAATTTATTTTGGTCATCTAACACCCAATATCTGTCAGCGTGACCTGGGTCAGGCCAATGACGGCTAATCGCTGATAGATAGATGCGTTGTAGAGTAAAAAGAGTGGTGAGCAAAGCAGTCGTCGACAGCGCAATGAGTCGAGGCACGAGCTCTCAGAAGTAAGATGTGGATTCGAGTCTCGACTGCCGCGAAAGTTCTGGACATCACTCTACATCCGTGAGTATATGGGAAAAACTGTTAGAACGGCAATAAAGAGCAAGCGCTTGACTTTGACGCTCTTTCGGACTAATTTTGAGTATCTTTTTTCGAGACTGGTACAGTACTCAAGTTTTAAGTGATGGTCCAAAGTGTTTCAAATATATAAGATAACTGGCGGACAAAAGTATTCTCAGTCTTTTGCTGTATTGGAAGAACAGGTCTATTTAACGCTAGTATTTTAATGTCGTCAAGACGATGCAAATGAGTTGCATAATTGTCGACAACATGGTAACGACAATTTGCTCTAATAGCATGCTAGAATACAGAAATGTATGCTGCCATCCCAAATCCGAAGGTGATAAAACGCCTGTACCTGACCCGCACTTGACATTTACGGGATCTCTCTCTGTATGAGTTTCATTATTCATACTGTACAACATTGTTTTGTGAAGAAAGATATTTTGCAGACTACCAATATCGTCTTGGCGAACTGGTCGAGAACAATGTGGCAAAGTGTGATGAATCGAGGTGTTTGAGTGATGGAATCGGGTAAGTTTGGATCGGACTTCTTTCCGGCGATTGCTACCGTCGGTGAAAACGGAGATTGAACTGTGACATGCGTCGTTCTTATTTGACTGAATATGTTGTAGCATTAGAGCAAGAATGAAATGACAAATCATGTGGGTGCTTATTAGTCAAAGTAATGCAGTTAAGATTGCATCGAAGTGCTCAATATGATAGATTTAGAGTTGGCGCACTCTTATAATCTATTGAGAACTTTGCGAATGAAAAACCGCTCAGAGACTTGTGGTTCGTTTCTGTTAGACGGCCACAAATACATATTCGGCCTCCTTTGGTGGACATGAGCATTTCTAAGGATTGTTAGAAATCATTCGATAGTTTGAATCACTTGCTAGATTATTACGTGGACGGTTTCTGAAATCACCCTTCAGAACGCTATAGCATCCAAGAAAAAAAATTATGCTTCACAGCTGCCACAGGACTGAATTTTTATCACGCGTATAGTTGGCTGAAGGCACGAAAAGCATCTGAACGTGTAGAAAAAGATCCGTAATATCGTTTTTTTCTGAGCTTCTCAAAGCGGAGAACAAAATCTCAATTCAACATCAAGTTACGCCCCACATCCTCACACTTTAAGTCATCGATCGATCGACCCGCCCCTGACGCTTAGATTAGCCGGTGAAGAAACTTGCCGAAGATGTGAACTCGATCTTATTTTCTCTGCTACACTACAGTGAAATGGTCTTTCCCAGAAAACAAGCACAGCATTGGTTCAATTCAAACCTACGCTTCGAATGATTACTAATACTCTGAAGAAAGAGCTCTGTCTGGCGAGGCTTAGAGCTCACATGTTTTCTTTGTCCTGCGGCGCTACCAAAGGAGCTTATCTAGAAGCAACCACAATTTTGAGATCTGCGAGACTTCTGCTATCGAAAGAGTTAACTAGAAAAACGTGTGGTCGTGGGGAACATAATTTCAATTTGAATTTTATGGCGTTACTAAAGGATGTTTCGATTAACCGATCACGTAATGCTCTAGCCAGAGATTCAAGTTTCAAATGATTTCCAACGCTCCTCTGAAATTTCTTGTCCACCAAATAAGGTCAAATATGCATTTTCGCCGTTTGACAGGAAAGTATCGAACTTTTTTTAGTTTGCAATTGTGAAAAAGTGTTTAAGAATAATAAATAATTGGAGTAATAAGGCATTCACCCCATGTGTGACATAGAACTGTTGAGGTCAGATCTGTTTTCACGTAAAAAAGTGATTCTCATATCCGCTATGGAAATCGATTGATTAGATTATAAAAAAAGAACTTATACCCTCTAATTAGCTGTTTTCCTGTCAAGTTGTGGAGTCCCATGTCTCATCATAAGTCGAAAAAATAGTGAATGATCGTAGTTGCTCAAGCTGGTTTGAACGTTTTTGCCTGCTATTGCAAATGTTGTAGTGGCGCCTATTTGAGGTTAACGTAACGTTTTAAACTTCGCACATTATTTATGAAGTCCCTTGTTATATTGCACAGCATTTACTAGGATTTATTGCATTAATAACAACAAAGTGATGGAAATTGGTGAAAACAAGCTTGTGCTTGAGATTGTATTATTTATTTTGATAAATACAACTTTCAAAAATGGTCTTAAAATTCAGAATTTAGTCATATCAACACTGTCGCAACTAGTGACCGCTTTGGGAGACACTGCAAAGTAGCCAGAGAGGCTGACAAGACTTTAACATTGGTGAACAACTTGGTCTCAGGGACTGAAAGAAACGAAACTGCCGAAACGTCAGCTGTTTTGAAAAATAGTGTTATTGACCCTCATGTGTGGCGCAGGTTGAAAACATGGAATCATCTTCATGAGGGCTTTTTCTAATGGCTTGTTGAAAGAGAAAGAAGCTGTTTTTCGCACCTTTTTCGAACTGTAGATTGGTGACTTATTCTATACAAGAAGTTATACAGCTTTTTGATAAGTAGAGTTGTCGGAGAGGTCGACAAGACTTCTATAAGGTTAATAAACAATGTGATCTTTTCAGGCTGTAAATAAGACGAAACAGCCGAAATGTGAACTTTTATACATGCTGTTGTAAGGCCTCGTGTCTGACCTAAAAAGAAAATTAGATTTTACTTCCATAAGGGTTTTTTGCCCTCTAGTGCTTCATTGGAAAAAAAACAAGAAGTTGGTTTACTACACTTTTATAAACCGTCGATCGGTGACTTATCTCATACAAGAAATAAGATAGCGTGCTTCCTTTTATAAGGAGACATTCAGACTGGTCCTGCATTTATTGTTTAGATATAGGAAATATTTTGATTGCTTATATGTGGTATGGACTGGATCTTTTAGATAAACGAGACTGCCAAAGCACCGGCCATCGCTCCTGGAAAAAATATACCAACGTCTTGCAAGCTTTAAAGAAAGCGATAGTTGGTGAAGTAACCTTGATTTCTAATGTCGGGTTTAGTGAAAGTTGGATTTTGATTCCCTTGAAAAGGTTTTCATCAATAATTTTTGCCAAGCTAGATTAGGGTGAACAAATTTTCCTGCCTTTGTATGGGTTTACAAAATTTTCAGAGAGAAACGACTTTCAGAGAAACGACTTTCCATCATGATTCTATCGCCAACCAACATCGGCTGCTAATATGCTTTGCGGCAGAATTTGCCTTTTTCAATCCAGACGTATGCGATTTTTTGTATCACTATAAGGCTCCTGCCTCGCCAGCTGCAATACCAGAGACACGGCTCGGGACATCGGCTGCGGTAGAGTAAACCATGGGAACGAGCAAAGTGGCGTAACCAGTGACGATGAAGTTTCTAGTGCTTCCTGCAACAGAATTTTGCTTTTTCTCTGGTAAACGATCAAGAACTCAATAAACTCAGTGCTTTCCTTTTGCTTCCTTTTTCACCCAAGACTCAGACTATTTCATCGGAAAGCTCGGTTTGCGGCAGCTTCAGAAAGGCGATGAATTACTATTAATCTTAATTTTGATTGGGGCTTATGAAGTCTTATTTAGAGTGCTTATAGTGCAATAACAAGTTCCTACTCATCACCTTGACCTGCAGGTATCACTCCACATCCAAACAGTAGAAATTGCGGCCAGTAGTGAATTAATAAAAACATGAGCTGAAAGTCTCGCGATGTTCACAATGATAATCATTCTGCTTCGGAAAATAAACAAGTATTGAAAAGTCATTCTTAAGAAAATTTACCATTTCTGCATCACATCGTTCCCAAAGCAAAAACGGATCTGATCTGTAAATAAAAAAGAAGAACTAAAGACTCGTTTTAGACATTGATTACCTGCTTATTTTGACTTCCTGAAATTTTAGGTATTCGCCACAAGAACTATGATATTCCATTAAAGCAAGCACCACAAACTTCACCGCCACTGGTTTTAGTTTGCCTGGCGCCATGGTCTATTCTACCGCTGCCGATGCTCCCGCGCGAGTCCCTGGTTTTTCAACTAGTGAGGCAGTAGCGAAGGAATTTGTGGAACGTCTTGTGATGCAAGCAGTGAGCTGTACATATGGAGTGTTTTCCTTTTTAGCAGTATATGGGCAGTCGTAAGAAGCAAATTCAAATTATAGTACGGCGGCCTTTCAATGTTAATATGATTTGTATCGTCTCACATAGTCTGATAACATTCAAGTAAACTCATCAACAAGTGGAACTATTTGTTCTTCAGGTCTTTGACGTTCTTGAGAGCCAAGCTCGTAGTGCACTCCTACCTGATGCGTCATCTCAGTCATGCTGAGTCAACTTACCGCCACAGTCATTTACATACCATTGATGTGCGCCAAAGTTCATCTCGATCTAGACGATAAGACGACTATGCGTGGGTATTCATTGTTGAATTGCATTAAAAAATCTAAGCGGAACTTTAACGGGTTTCGAAAGTAGGGCCGTCTTGATTGTCCTCTGGAAAACAAACAACTGCTTGAAAATTTTCCCAAGCCGAAAATGGGGATAACTAATATGATGGCGAAGAAAAATGAAGCTGCTGGAAATATAAAAAACATTGCAATCGATTAGCTGTTATTTGCATAAGAAGATACGTGTCTTTGAAATTTGCTCCCTGCAGTTGCCTCAAAGGAAATGGAAAGGAGTTGAACCCTCGTCAGCAGCACGGTGACCGAAGTTTGCACTAATAATAACGCCAAACTGATCCATGGTAACGCGGAAGACATGAATCCATGTGATCCAGCGGACAATATGATCAAAATAGCGACTGTGTCTGGCGCGCAGTAGGCAATATCAGGATCCCCTCCGGTATGAATTACAATTTTTTTGTACAACTTCAATTTATGAAAAAAAAAAGTTTCGTGCAGACAACGAGCATTATCTTGGCTAATTGGTCGAGAACAACGTGGAAAAGTCTCGTGAATCGAGCTGCTCGAATGCTGGCATTGGGTCCGTTTAAATCGCATTTCTTTTCGGTGATTGATATAGTAGGTGGAAATTCGAATTGAATTGTGATGTGTGTGAGAGGAACATTTTTATTTGACTGAATTTGTTGTCGCATTAGAGCAAGATTAAGTTGGCGAATCATGTGGGCGTCTATGAGTCACAGTAATGCACTTATGATTGCATAGAAATGCTCAATATGATGAATTTGGATTTGGCCTCTTCTCTAGAGCTACTGAGAATTTGAAAATATAAAAATCACTAAAAGAACTTTTGGTTCTTTTCTCTTAGACGCCCACAATTGAGTATTCGACCCCCTTTGCTGGACAAGAACTGTGCGAAAGAGTAATAGAAATCATTCAAAAGCTTGAGTCACTGGCTAGAGCATTAAGTGAGCGGTAATCAAAGAGCACCCTTTCGTAACGTTATAGCATTCAGAAAAAAAATCATGTTTCATACTTCCACAGGCCTTCGTTCTTATCACGTCTATAATTCGCTTAAAGCACGAAAAACATTTGAACGTGTAGAGAAAATTCCCTAGTATCTGAGTCAATTGCTTTATGTGAAGTTTCTTACAAAGTGGAGAAGAAAATCTCAATTGAGTAGCAAGTTGCGTCACACATGTCTCACACTTTAGGTCATCGATCGATCGCTCCGCCTTCAACGCTCAGACTGCTGGTAAAGAAGTTTACCGATAACGTGAACTCGATCTTACTCTCCTGCTACACTACACTGAAATAGTATTTTCCAGATATAAGCACAGCGTTGGAGTAACTTAAACCTACGCTAAATAATTACTAGTACTCTGAAGAAAGAGCTCTGTACGGCAAGGTTTAAAGCTCAAATGTTTTCTTGGTCCCTTGGAGATACCAAAAGTGCTTTTCCACAAGCAACCATATTTGAGTACTATGCGACTTGTGCTATCGAAAAAGTACTAGAAAACGTGTGGTCGTGTGAAACATAGTTTCAGTTTGAATTTCATTTTGTTACAAAAGTTTGCTTTGAATAACCGGCCACGTATTGCTCCAGCTAGAGACTTAAGCTACCGAAAGATTTCTAACTCTCCCGTGAAAATGTGTTGTCCAGCAAATGAGTCGATTATTCATTTGTCGCCGTCTAGCAATAAGTATCAAACTTCTTTTTGCTTACAAATGTCAAGAAATGTAAGAGAACAATAAATGATTACAATATTAAGGCATTCACACTTTGTATGGTATAGAAGTGTCGAAATCAGATCTGTTTTCACGTAAAAAGTGTTCCTCAAATCCGCTATGGATGCCGATTGATTAGATTGAAAAAGAAGGATTAGAAAGAAAAGAAACTTACATCCTGTGATTAGCTGCTTTCCTGTCGATGTGGACTCTCATGTCTCATCATAGATCGAAAAATAATAAATGGTCGTAGTTCCTCAAGGTGGTTTGAACGTCTTCGTCTATATGCATGCTATCGCAAATGTTGTACGGCTCCTATTTGAGGATAACGTAATGTTTTAAACTTCGTACATTTTTTATGAAGTCCCTCGTTATATTGCACAACATTCACTAAGATTTATTGCATTAACAACGAAGAGGTGGAAATTGGTGAGACAAAGCTTCTGCTTGTGATTGTATTATTCATTCTATTGAATGTTTTTTTCAAAAATAATCTTGAAGTTTGGAATTCACTCAAATCAAAAGTATCGCAACTAGTGACCTTTATGGGAGAGACTGCGAACTTGTCGGAGAGGCCGACATGACTTTTTCGTGGTTAGTGGTCAATCTGATCATCTTAGGACCTAAACGAAGAGAAACTGCCGAGGCGTCAGCTGTTCAAAAAGTTGTGTTATAGGCTCTCGTGTCTGGCTTGTAAACAAAAACCTTACCTTTATAAGAGGTTTTTTGTTTTTTAATGTTTTACTGAAAGAACAAAAAACCATTTTCCTACACCTTCATCTGTCCACTATTGACTTGTTCCATCAAAAAATTGAACGGTGTTTTCTCTTTGATAGGTAGACTTATCGAAGAGGTCGACAAGACTGCCACAAGGTTAGTGGGCAACCTGATCTTTCAGGTTTTGAATGAGGCGAAACTGTCGAAATGTCAGTTTCTTGAATAAATAGTGTTATGAAGCCTCGTGTCTGGCTTAAACAAAATAAGAAATTACCTCTATGAGGGTCTTTGCTTTCTAGTGGTTTAATGAAGAAGCAACAAACTGTCTTCCTGCATTTTTATAAACCGTCGATCGTTGACTTATCCCATAAAAAAAATCAAATAGGGTGCTTTCTCTCAGGTATGTAGACATTCGGACTGATTCTGCATTTGCTTCTTTAGATATAGGAAATATTATGAACACTTAGACATGGTATGGAATGAGTCTTTAGGTAGGCGAGACTGCCATAGCACCGATCATCGCTTCTGGAGGAAATATACCAACGTCTTGCAAGCTAAAAAAAGCGATGGTCCGTGACGTAGCCTTGATTCTGAATGCCGGATATTACTGAAAGTTGGAATTTTAATTTCTTTGAGGAGGGTTTTATTAGAAGTTTTTGCTGAGCTAGATAGATTATTGTGAAGAAATTTTCTTGCGTTGTTATGGCTTCGAAAAAAGTTTGCCAGTCAGAAATACTACATTTCTTCGCGATTCTTTAGCCAACCAACATCGGCTGCTAATATGCTTTGCGGCAGAAATTGCCTTCTCAATCCACAAGTATGCGATTTTCGTATCACGATAAAGTAATTCCCTACAGTGCGTCGCGTCAATAGGATTTCACAGGCTCATTCGACAATGCTACTTGTGAGAGCTTTCCGTTCATGCTATCCATCGTATGAAGTTCTAATCTGAGTGGAAACTACGGCGGCTAGGAGAACACTAATGATTTTCTCACCTCACAGTATTTTTGCCGAGTTCTATATGGACAGTACATGTTATTGCAAGACGCTTTAAATTTCGTACCTCTGCTATCGACTGCTCTTTCACAGGCCCGCTCAAAACAACATAATCTAATAAGGATATCACTGGTTTTGAGCCGAGAAGTCTAGTGATATATTTTCTATCTACTGTTGCTCCTACTTTTTTCCCTCAGACCCGTCGAACCCTTGAGGCTAAATACTCCATTGACAGCGAGTAAAAAATAATCACCTTAAGTCGGATGATGGTACTACCTAACGCTGTGGTGACTGGCAGTCGAGCCTGCGGCTTTTATAATAAGTCATGCCCCTCTATCGACCGCTCATGTACAGACCTGCTCAAAACGATATAATCTGATAAGGATATGACTTGTTTTGAGCCGATGGGTCTAGTGCTATACAGCTTTGATGTTGACTAATACTGATTCACTGAGCTAATTGAGGTGTGAGACTTTTTGTAACAATTTTATTGAAATACCTTCCTTTTCGACTGGTTTTGAGACCTCGCTCAAAAACAGTCCTAAAAGAAGGTGTGACAATATACATTTTACCAGCCATGAGCAATCGACTGCACAAAACTGTCCGTTGGGTGATTTTATTACAATGAGAAAAATCTCTCCGCGAAAGTGACTGAACCAAAAGACACTGTGCAACTGACGAGGCTATAACGCAGAAACAGTGTTTTTGCACTGTGTAAGTGCCATAAAAGATCTTATGAAAGGCTCAAAATATCTTATGAAACAATTTCATTGAACTAACTCAATTCATTAGAGCAGTTAGTTTTTAGACTTTTCGGAGTTTAAGATATGTCTGGGCCAGGTGGTGCTGGAGGTGGTGGTAGTGATGGCGGTGGGGGTCACATATTCAACTGCGTCGATGATCCTGATGTAGAAGGGGGTGAAGTCATCTATGCAAACCGTGATATAATGCTTCTGAAAACAATTATAAAAGCCTATTATGTCTACGTGTGATGCAACATCTCAACGTCAGTTTTCGATATGAAATTACGAAATAATTTTGGAATAATTTCATGAAAAAAATTAGAGAGTGAAATTGGAGAGATTTGAGAGAATGATAAGAGATTTTTTGTTTTCAAGTCAACATTAATATATGCTAATTTCCAGCTGGAAGCAATAATCATTAACCTGCTCATCAAATCGAAAGCACATTGCAACATTGCATGATGGTTGTGATTGATAATACTGATGAACAAGGCCACGGGTTTCCTTTGGTGAGTGGCTATTCTTGAAATACAGTCGCCGCAAGGAGTCCATTTGGTTTTCGTTTGTGCGATGTTTTTGGTCTGATTTTGTGCCTTTCGGAATCCTACAATCACTGGGAGTTCAGAGAAATTTGGAGCTGTTTACCTGGAATTTTTAGACAGTTGGACAAAACGCGTTGTCTACGAGACCTAATTTTCAGGTAATTCCGTAATATGCAAATTGGATGAATGAAAACTTCATTATGTTCTTCGCCATCTGAATCGGTTTTAATGTGGATTCTCAGAAATTCTTCTTAACAGACAATCCATCTTCCTCCGGCATAGTCTACATACTTTTTAGTTTGTGGCAATTCTCCAGTCCTTGTGTATAATGAAAAAGCTTTCGTGTCGTATGTTGTGTGCATAATGACACTTTTATTTATCCTTCGTATTCGTCTCTTTAAGCGATAGCAGCGACAGGTCATATGGATAGCTAAATTACTGAGACCTATTGGCCTAAATTTCAAAAAATCAGTCTGGGCTATTATGTATTTCAATCGTCTGTAACTCCTTCGGAAGGCAGCCTTTTTTCAATTTTTCCTGCTTTAACAATCACTCGATAGTTTGAAAAACTGCCATCATAACGCCAGATTTAATGCTTTCATAAAATTAAGTTAAATCACCTGTATCACCTGTCGTTCCTTTGATCGTTAAGTGACTCAAGCGGGTACCGGCAGTACTTCCATTTTTCCCTATCGCGTGCAAGAGTAGCCCAGTGGGTCCTCCTCGCTCAAAGGATTAAGGCTGAGCAATACACCTTTCTTCTATGCCTTTCGTGAAGAAATCGGACCATCGGGTTGGTGGTCTTCCTGTAGAACGCTTGAATCCAGAGAGATACAATCGGTAACGGCTCTCAGCCATTTGTTGTCGTTGAAGCGCATCACGTGTCCGGCCCACCTTATTTTCAATATCCTGGCGTGTAAATCGGTGTCATTGATCTCTCATCATTGACGTATGCCAAGATTTTGGATCCTTTTTCATTTGCGAGATACACGATACTCCTAGCCTCAACCTTTCGACGGTGCGTTCAATAATGCCAAGTGATCTTTCACCCTGCTTATATAGCGACCAGGTTTCTGTTGCATGCGTTAGGTCAGGGATAATCGTCGAGTCGAAGAGGTGGGTGCGCAGTCGAGTGTTCATTGTCCTCTTCACTACATCCTCGATGCTCTCAAATGTTCCCAATCCGCTCGTTTTCTCCTGCTCAACTCTTCACCTAGGTATCACGTTGATTTCGCGATCTAGATAGAGGTACCTGAGCATTCGGAGATATTCGTTTCGTTGAGCGTGAATGGGGCATTCAAAACCCGCAAGCTAATTATAAATTGAAAATATCGGCTTTGTGCAATCGACGCTATACACTTCAATGTGCGGTGATCATGTTATTGAGCGTACAGTGAAATGTCATCTGCGGGTGAAGTGAGTTTTCACTTTAAATGCGGTGCAACATGTTCCTCGACGACTCCTTCATGTAAGAGGATTCTCCCAGAGAAGGATGGGACAGACGAAGGACATCCTGCAACTAACAAGGCTGTAAAGCTGAAACACGTGTACTACCCTGCATAATTGCCCATAACAGACCTCATGGAAGGCTTCAATTTTTTTATTATTTTTTCTTTTTTTATTATCAATTTTTTATTTTCATTTTTTTTTGTCAGGACTACATTTAATTTTTGAAAGGCTTTGTTTGAGTGCTATAGAAGCCTTCAAAAAATAAAGTTCCACCCATGACGTGAATTATTTGCCCGGTTGGGGTCTATCCTTAGCTTTTTATCGGACTATACCTTCATTTCAAATGTTTTATTAGGGCAACACTCAAATTTCAGTATATCTCATAATTACTACTTGAGCCAGCATGGTCTGGTATGTGGTCTGATAATGGGCTCTTGTACAACCCGATACACGTGTTTCGACCTTGCAGTCTCGTCACTCGGGCAGAACCTGTCTTTTGTCTGTCGTCTTTTAGTCATTTACACAATCCTTTCGGGACTCTACTCTCCCTATTGAGAGGTATTTGACGACGAACCATTTACACTGTAAGTCAGGTGAAATTATCACAGAACATAAAATGTTGTGCACTCGATTGCTCTTTGGTTGGTATTTTTTTAATATCATACCTATCTTTCGAGTGTCTTATTTAGACCATGTATGGTTGAAACACTTGTACCGGGTGTACAAGAGCCCATTACCAGACCACGTGGCATGCTGGCTCAACTAATAATTATGAGATATCTTGAAATTTGAGCGTGGTCTTGAGAAAACAGTCAAAACAAAAGTATAATATCATAAATATCGGCCAAAGAGAAACTAAATGTATAACATTGTATGTTCGGTGATAATTTCACCTGACTTATAGTGTAAATCGTTCGTCGTCGCTTAGCCCATTATAGGGAGAGTAGGGGTCGCGAGAGCATTGGCTAAAAAGACTGAAAGACGACGAGTTCTTCCCGATTGACGAAACTGTAAGGTCGAAACACGTGCATCGAGTTGTACAAGAGCCCATTAACAGACCACATGGCATGTCGGCTCAAATAATAATTATGAGATTTTTATCAGACTCTTGGTATGCACTGAGTGGGTGAAATGTCAGTAGTTCCAAAACAAGGTTTGTTTCTTAATATGGTTTCATTCAGTGCTTTGAGAGAGAAAAGAATGTCATGTTTTGCTTTCAGAGATTACGCACCAACACATATGAGCGTGTAGAAGAAATTGGATATATCAGAATGTTAGAAGAGACTTAGAAGTTTTCTCAAGACGAAATAAAAATCATAAATCGCCATCGAAAATCACACTTTCTCGGAGCTGCATTTGAAATCGCTGTGCCTGATGCGAGTTTGTTACTCAGTCAGGTTTTTCCTTTGTTTCAATGAAATCTCTGTACCTAAATGCTCAAAACATGCTATCATATTATCGAGCTAAGAATGAATCATAATATTATTACTGCTCCTACATTACCATAAGCAAAACTTCTTGCACTAAGGTGTATTCTAACAATTAGGCTATTGAAGGAGAGGGACTGCAGTACCGCGATAACCGTAGAGTCTTGTGGAAAACACTTCGAATTGCTTGCACGCTATGAGTCCTGAAAGTAGTTTCTGTTTTTTTTTTGGCTAACACTTGCCGATATTTCAAATGACGTTGCTTCAGAATTTTGATTTAAAAATTCAAAATTCCTTCAGATCACACTTCTGTCATCCAAAAATTCTAGGGTTGAACTCGGCTTTTCATATACACTCATGAGTGATTACCGACCACCTATTCACCATACCACTGTTTAATAGTGACCGGTGTTCTTTTGGTCAATCAAAACACGAGACTGTTTGAATAAAATTAATCTGAGCAGCTGACGTTTTGCTCACTCTCGCCTTCTTCACAAGTCGTACAAGATTATGTTATCCACAACCCAGCCAACCTATTGTCTTCATTAATAGTCAACAATCACCATCATTTTCGAAAAAAATCACCATATCTGAATCTTGGTTACATTGAGATCAAAAAGTCTTTCTCCCAACGCACTCACCGCTTTCGATGAGTTTCAGAAGAATCGATTTTCACACTATCGCGTGTTATGACACTCGGTTTTTTCTCCCATTCCGTAGGCAGTGTGGAATGCTCGCCTTCTCATCTCAGCCAGGTTGGTGGCGATCTACATATCTATTCCGCCTGTATCACCACCCCTCCTCTGTATGCGTGGGTTTGAAGGTACAGATTGTCACCGTAGCCCGTGGCAACTTAGGCATCTTATAACAGCCATGGGAATTTACACTGCAGTATCGAAAGCTCTTTTGAGGGGTAGGGGAAGTACATTGGATTTTTGTTTCTGTGTTCAGCTTTCTACACACAACATGTAGCTAGCTGAGTTCTAAAAGCGAGGGCTGAAAACTAAGTAGCCTTGATTTCTCTTTCGCTGACATGAAAAAGGAGATATTTACTGAAGACGGCTTCTAGCAGAATCCTAGCGTAGTTTCTGGTCACTCGACTACAAGATTTCGACCAATTTGACTGCGTTTTATGAGTTATTATCCGGAACATCACCATTCTTCAAACGAGGATTAGCTTTGATAAGGCGATACATTTTTGCCGAAATTATCCAGAGCCACTTCTAAAAATCATATGAACATTGAAATTGGACAGCATGAGAGTGAGGTTCGGTGGTTAGAAATCACATCATTCTTGTTTCATTATAACATTGTTCTCGTAATAACAAGCGTCAACCAGGCGGAATGAATGTTGAGCTCATTCGATGTGGAAAGAGCGATGTTTAAGTAAATCTTACAGAAACGTTGTCCATGAGGAAAGGGTTCGTTTTGAATGTCTGTCAAAGCTAAACGAAACTGATATCTTCCAATGCGCTAATCAAGATTGCCTGAGTTGGAAAGTCATTATAATGAACGCTAGGTTTGAGTTGGATAAAGCGAGCGGCTTGAAGGAGTTTCAAGAGCATCGAACATGTGGTGAAGAAAACAAAATATTGGACTCTGTGCCCACCTTTGGGTATCAACAATCATTCTTTCTTGCAATCATTTTTGATCCACGCATTTCAGTGGTCTGTCAAACAGGGCTGACCTATAGAGCGCGATACACGTGTTTCGATCTTGCGATCTCGTCAGTCAGGCAGTTACCCTTTCTCGTCTTTTGCTAATCTCTGTGGGTGCTCCAGTCCCACACTAAGAGTTAGCGACGACGAACGCTTTACACTCTATGTTCAGTGAAAAACTCATCAAATACAGAGTGTTGTACACTCGATTGCTCGTGGCTAGTATATTCAATATATCAAAACTTTCGTTTCGAGTGTTTTCTTAAGACTGCAGCTCAAAATTCAATATGCCTTGCAATCATTTGTGTATCGGGCTCCATAAGTCAGCCCTGTTTGACAGACCACTGACATGAGTGGCTCAAAAATGACTGCAATGTATGTTGAATTTTGAGCTGTGATCTTAAGAAAACACTCGAAACGAAAATCATTCTTTCCTTAACAATTATCTTAAAACTCTTGTGGTACAAGTGGGATGGAAGATCACTTGCTGTAGCAAGGTTTTGTAGCCGATGCACTAAATCATATATGGAGGTTCAGTGGATTCGCATTGTGCTGTGAAGGTTCAGTGGTTTGTCGATGTG
Organism: Parelaphostrongylus tenuis; assembly: GCA_019055375.1. NCBI lineage: Eukaryota > Metazoa > Nematoda > Chromadorea > Rhabditida > Metastrongylidae > Parelaphostrongylus > Parelaphostrongylus tenuis. Next base: position 71,586 of record JAHQIW010004844.1, on the reverse strand, counting down.
TGGTCCCTGGATTTGTCTCGGCAGATCCGATCGATATCTGAATGTGACTGGATTGTCCTTAGCGGTGCAGTGACCTTTGTGCTACCACGCGATGAACATCTGGCTTGCGACGGCTTTTGCCCTTTGAAGTTTTTCGTTGCACTTTCGGGTCCGCGGGCTGGACTTCAATCTGTGATCGATTGGTCTTCTGCCAACTTGTGTCTTGTAACGGACAAGAGCACAAAGTTCAAATTCTTTTTATGGGTTATACCAAACAATGGGGTGGAACCAAACTTGGCGTGGTGGTAACAGGCTGGTAGCACCAAACAATATGGTAGATCCAAGCAACGGTTTGATGTCAAACAATAACGTGGTACCAAACAACCTATAATATACATACATTACTATAATAATAATATATTAATAATATGTGCATGATTGCATCGCATCGTTATGTGACGATAATATGAATAAATGAATGTAATTGATGAGATGTATCGTCGTGTGACGATATCATGAGTGTTATTATTGACGGAACATGACTAGGCGGCGGTGCCCGTTTGGGTTGCTATGCTCGCCCAGAAGTACAAGAACGGCGGTGGGATCCAGTCGGTCCCTCAAACGCGGTGGTAGGCCGAGCTTAGCCTAAGTGTGTTCGCTCCGCCACATAACAATATGTTCCGCTCACAATTCTATTGAGTTCATCTGACAGTTGTCTGAACTCAACCTTATAGTAGCAAATAGATACACGACAGCAAGACTGTGTAAAGAGAGCATTAATGGATCGGAAATGATTTGACGTGAGGTGGTCCGGGTGAAGTCAAGCGACCGTTCGGATGATGTACGGCGATCGAACTGACTGTTGAGGTTGGCGGCAACCGGGTGCCGCCCTCGCCACTTGGACCATTTTTTGTCTACGTTCCTCAAACGTCTGCGATGCCATTTGCTCTCTGAGGTCATGGACCATCTGCGCTGCCTAAATCATCATGTAGTTCCTAAAAGATAGCAGAGCTCCCTTGGGAGGTTCGCTATACCTGGTGTTGTCGAACGCGCAGTCGAAGGAGCGATGCCAGGAATGCCCCTTATCTCGCAAATAGGATAATGGATCTAACGTTTTGAGCTGAGTCAACGATCGATAGTCGATGACGGGGTTCTGCACGACAGGCGATCGAACATCAGATGAGTTGGGCAAGTAATGCGTTTTAAGGGTGACTAGTTAACGAAAGCTGTTGCCGTCCAAACTCCCTGGAATGTCAAACGTATGGCGGGAAGACCACCCAACATGGCATGATTTCTTCACGAAAAGCCTACAAATAAGACGCGTTACAGCTAGAGGAGCCCAGTAGGTCACTCTTATATCGACAGGAAAAAATGAAAAACTTACTGGTGGCGACAAAGGGCTTCCAACGATCATTGGGGCAGCAGGTGGAACATATGATGAAAATTCACTCGAAAATAAAATGGTGAAATGATTACGTTTTTACAACCTCCAATTGCGTGGTGTTCCAGAAGCAATGCCCAAATGTTGCGAAAAAAAAATTGCGGTGCAGATCATATTTAAAGAGTAGGGAGAATGTTATTGCAGAAGTGTTCGCAGATTAACAGTTCTGCGAGTAGGGGAGATAGTCGGACTTTCGAGATTAGCAGTTTAATTAGAACGACTCGAAGCGGATGAAACTAACTTCTTCAATACGAAACTATTACAGTACGAAGTTGCTTTTTCAGCCTCAGACATCGCTCGTAAAACACGCATAATGTTTCATGGGCCTATGATTAATATAGTACGGCAGTGCTCTCGATTTGACATTTGAAAAATGGAAAAGGCAAATTCATTACGGTCAAAGTCGAAGACTGTTCGCTGTTATCTTGGAAATGGTTGGAATTTTTATGCTTGACACACTAAGTTACTGAATATTGGGATGAGACTCCCACAGCGAAAGAAATGTTTTTGGATTTCCATTTTGTTGGAAAGTGAGGAGCGCTCAAAAAATATGAATTCGTTCACATTATGCTGCTCAACAATTTCGTGACTAAATTGAAGACTTAATGCTAGTGTAGTTCACAAAAGAAGATACCGGATTCGCATTGAACGCTATTCTAACCACTGTTAGACTCATCAATATTCAGAGGTAGAATGTTGAAAGTCAACTTGATTGCTTTTCAACATGCCAAAAAATCATTTTTTTTTGGCCATGCATGTGGACTGTTATATAGGGCCGACCTATAGAGCCCGGTACACGTGTTTCGACCTTGACAGTCTCATAAGTCGGGCGGCACCCTATTCGTCTTTTGCCATTTCTCTCTCAGTCCCCTATACTAAGAGTGGGCGACGACGAACATTTTACACTGCGTGTCCAGGCCTACTCTTAGTATAGGGATTTGAGAGAGGATTAGCAAAAGACAAAAAGGGTAACGCCCGACAGATAAGACTGCCAACGTCGAAACACGTGTATCGGGCTCTACATGTCAGTCCTATATAACAGCCCACATTCGTGGCTCAAAAAGTAATTATCTGGCATACTGTAATTTGAGCGTAATCTTAAGAAAAGCTTGAAACTGAAGGTATGATCCCTTTTTTTCAAAAATCAGCTCTTCGGATCTTCCCGGTAATCATTCCGAAATGATTTCAGGAATGGATTGTAGAAATGAGATAAACCATCAAGACGTTACACGAATGAAACAACACTTGACTTTATGAATGTGTAACAGCACATTTTGTTTCGTGGCACGTCGTGGAGTAAATGTGAGAATTATGAGGCATTCAATAAACATGCAGCTTGCTGAGAATCATGGAAAGTTTAACAAGCTGAGCAACGAAGCCTCTGCTGAGTTTCACGCTACTTCCGTCTTCAGTAAAACTTGCTCCACAAAAATATATAAATACAATAGCAATTTTATCAGTGTAGAGTTCTTATTATTCACGCCATGACGTGATACCTTCATGCATGCACTTGTTTGTTCTGCGACCAGCTCTGATACGATTTCACTTTTGATTCTTGTAAAGGTGGATACTTGGCAAGATATCAATCTCCGCCTGTCTCTAAATTCCTAAGTGAGAATTTGTAAATGTTCTTTATCTGGGTATCTGTCTGCAGTCTGTCATGCAAACATCAGCAAATTTCTTTCGTAGGTGGAATGAATGTGAAAAGCCAATGCGAACATTGTAGCTTAGCGAATGCTATTTCTGCTTTTCAGAAGATCGTTGCTAAAAACGTTTCGGTGCGAGAGTTGTGACTGATCTCTTCCAGTCGCTATCTGTTTTTAGACTTCTCTTAAAAAGTGCGCTTGTAATTTCAACGTTCTATCGATCACAAGCATTTATTTTTGGGGAAACCGCGATTTTATGTTGCAGCATCACAAGTGAGAAGGCGGGAACCAAACTCAAGCCATACCACGTGAAGAATCGGCCCGCTTAATGAATATCTTTTCAAGTCGTCTCTTCTGCAGAGCTTTTTGTCATCATCAATTACATGCAATTACTAAACTATTTAAATTTTTCGTGCTTCGACAGAATTCGTCATAAAAGCTTAGAAAAAAATTTGATTTGAATCAAGCGATTGGGAATCCCTGGTTCTTCGGGTTGAATTTGTGGAGCTGTTAAGGCCACGTCACCTACGTATAAGTGCTGCGAGCCAAATCCGTTTTTGCTTTGCGAACGATATGATGCAGAAGCGGTAAAATTTCTTACAAATGAAATTCCAATACTTGCTTCTTTTCAGGAATCAAAATGATCATTCTTACGAACGTCGTCAGTCTTTCAACTCATTTTTTTATGATTTCGCTACTGGCCACAATTTCGACTGTGTTTGGATATGGAGTGATACTTGCACGTCAAGGTGATGAGTAGGAAATTGTTATAGCACCATAGGTAACTTAAATAAAACTTCATAAACCCGAATCAAAGTTAAAGCGTATAGCATTTCATTACCAATCTGAAGCTGGCGTAATCCGAGCTTTTCCATGAAAGACTTTGAGTTTTGAGCGAAAAAGGAAGTAAAAAAGCACTGAGTTTATTGAATTCTTGATCGGTCACTAGAAAAATAGCCAAATTTTGTTGCAGCACGAGGAACTTCACCTTTACTGGTTTCACCACTTTGCCCGTCCCATGGTTTACTCTACCGCAGCCGATGTCCCGGCTGGTGTCCCTGGTATTGCAACTGGCGAGGCAGGAGCTACGGGTTTTCTACAACGTCTTGTAATGCAAACAGTGAGCTGCGATTTTTATATTTCAGGCGTGCCCTACTTTTCCCAATATCTAAAATAACTTAAAAAGTAAGTCTCAATTTTCTGACAGTAAGTCAGTCTCATGATATCAAAATGACTACATTGCTTCACCATAATTGCTTAAATTACCCCCCAACGAACTCCTCGAGGTAATGAAAGACCTTGTTTTTCAGGTCTTCAGGTCTTCTAGAAAGCCAAGCTCGTAGTGCACTCATACCTGATGCTGTCATCTTGGCCATTTTGAATCAGTTTACGGTGACAGTCACTTACACACCATTGGAATGCGCGAAGGTGCGTTTCGGTGTAACGGACGCAGATTCGCGTATGAATTTCAAATACCCAAAGATGTTTTCAGTTTTTTTCAAACATTCTAACTCACAAGAAGATATATCACGTCAAGGTTTCTAGTTTATCTGCAGTTATGTCAATGGAAAGAGCTTGCATCATCGTCGGCAACACGGTGACTGCAATTTGCACTAATATGGAACAAGGCATGAAGCCATGCACTGTACCAACAGACCTGAACGTAAGGATAGTGCCTGTGTCCGAGCCACACTCGACAATTTCGGGATCTCTCTCGGTTTGAACTGCCTCTTTTTCTCATACACCTATAGTTTACAAAGGAAATATCCTCTGTAGACCATGAACATTATCATGGCGAATCGGTCGAGAGCGATGTGGCAAAGCGTAGTGAATCGAGCAGTGCGAATGTTGGCAACGGTTCCATTCGGATCGCACTTCTTCTCGGCAAGTGCCACTGTCGGTGGAAGCTAAAAGTGTTCCAGGAGTGTCTGAGACGATCATTTCCATCTAACCAATATTTATTGTAATATTACAGCAGTATTGAATTCGTAAATCAAATGGTTGTTAATTAGTCGGAGTAATGCAGTATATCACATCGAAGTTCATAATATGATAAAACTTAGTTTAGCTTTTTTAACAAACGACTAGGAATTCACAAACAAAAATCACACTGGGAACTTCCCTTCGTTTATAATTTTACAACCTGCTCATGTTGTTGCCTTACTTATCTCCATAAAATAGCCAGTTGCAAAAACATTGCAGGAATTCCTACAATAAGACGTCCTCAATACATGACTAGTAATAATATCTACTGCGACGACACTTTAGAGCTTTAGCAGAAAACGTACCTAACCGTCTACTCCAAGGCTTGGTACCTGAAATTTACATGGTTTTCATTGTTAAAAGGAATCATTTCTCAGATCAATATATTCAGGGTTACCCACTTCTGTTATGGAAATCGGTGAGTAAAAATAAATTGAAAACATATGAATTCTAGCAAATTTTCTGTTAGGTCGTCGAGTTGCTGCAGAGCTTATTTGAGATATTCAGAATGATATAAAGTGACAAGAAAAGCGACGTTGTTCAGAGCACTTTGAACACTTCCGTCTTAACGCCTGCAGTCGTAAATGTTGTAATCGCGCTTATTAGAGAATGATTGAACATTTCGAATCATGATAAGACATGTTTCGAGCCGTTTGTGAGGTGTGACAACTATTAGATAGGCGCCTGTTTTGCCCTCCAGGATTCGTCAGTAACACATTCTCCTTCAGTTTAGCCGAGCCCTTTAGAATATACTTCACTTCAAAGAAATCAACGCCAAATAATAAATTACCTCAATTTAGGTGAAATATTATTATATCTATATCATTACAACTACATCATTTAAATCATTTTTATACCATTGCCAGTCCATCGTTGTTTTTGGAGGTCTAAAAAAAACGGTCGCAGGAAGAGGTTTGATTCATTTTACTAGCCACAGACTCGACTGCTGGTCACTATAATGTCATGGGATTCCGTCGTCTGGCTTGCCGTGATCTATTATTTGTCGTCGATTCCTTTATAGAGGGATATAACCTCAAGGGATCGGCTGAACCAAAGAACACTGAGCTGCTGACGAGTCGTGGAGTACGAAACAGGCGTCTGTCTAGCACTCATCAGACCTCTCAAACGATTCAAAACATATCATATCATTATTAGACTATCATTGTTTTTGAACGAGGTCTATAAAAAGCGGCTAAATGAAGATTTATGCTTTGAATTATGTAAACATTTCAAACATTTTCTCAAAACTAAGGCAGAATATTAGTGTATATATAATATATAAATCGACCGTTCTAATAAAAATAACTGTTTCAGATTTTTTCTTATCTCAAAATGCTTAAGTTAATAACTTTTTCCAACGATGACCTCTATGAGAGGCATTTTGAAGTCACCACAAAGGTTGTTAGCACCACTACAGTAGTCATTTTTCTCAGTGATTACGTGAAACAGTTTTCCTAAATTTTATTGCCAAACGGTAAGTGGCTTTCCTCACATTAACAGTAAACGGTATTCTTTCTCGTTTGATAGGTTTACATTTGGTTCAACATTTGCACTAGATTTTTGTGAGATATAGATAATGTTGATAGAATAATTAGATAGCATAAATGTTACTGTTGGAAAGGAAGTTGTGGGGTTCTTCAATAAGTATAAGGTGACTCTCATGCATGTTATGAGCATAATAGTTTCTTATGAGGGATTTTCCCACTGAAGGCCTAAATGTTATTCATCTTTACCTTTCGTTTCGAGTGTTTTCTTAAGACCACGCTCAAATTTATAAGCCATATAATTATTTTCTTGAGCTAACATGCGTCTGCTATACAAGACTGACTTAGAAAGCCCGATACATGTGTTTCAACTTCGACGGTTTCGTCAGTCAGCCAGTTACACTTCTTCTTTGGCCAATCCTCTCGAGGAGCACATTATCTCAGATTTATTTTACAATCTATTAAGAATTATCACTTAACGTATGATAACACACTGGTGAGATTTCTCAAGCTACTAGTTAATCAATGATTTTCCGTAGTGGGCAGGCAGTTTACATCGTTTGTGCGTTATATTTTCGCGACATATATCATATTATCTGGACATTTGGATCTGGCATCGCATAGCATGTTTAGACTTTATGTAAAGTAAAACTACGACAAATTTGGCTGTCTCTTTTGGGACGGCTTATTAGATTTACGCATCTTTTAGGAAAGGGTAAGTCGAATAGTTTTGCCAATCTTTCGGTTTTTTCTTAAGTACGATTTTACTTGAACCCTTCGTTAAGGATTTTGAGAATGAAGGAAGCTTGTAATAATGTGAGTTTAAAAAGTTTAGCAGACAGAGAGATGACAATCCATCTTGAACCTGTAGTTATTCAATATCAGCTGATTGAGCGTCATCCATAATGCAACGGCCGATTGAAGAGAGTCGCCCGTTACCGACTGGGTTCTTCGGATTGTCGAATGCACCACAGGATCGCCACCAAATATGACCTGATTTCTTGACGAAAAGCTTAGAAGAGAGATATGATGCCCAAGGAATCTCAACGGCTAGGATACCTTTTTGAGTTATTCTTTCGCATGGTACGAAATATCAAACGCTCGTTAGCGCTTGATTTAGTCACTTGACGGTCACTGAGACGTTAGGTGACGCATGTTCAAAAATCTGCACGAAGTGATGTTGTGTAAAATCATAGTTCTACGAGCTCCGACATAGGATCATATTGAAAGTGCAAGGATAATACTATAGCGAAACCGTTCGTGAATAAGCACTTCATATATTGCGAGACGAATCACTAAAAATACTGCTTCATTACGCGAGTGTTAAAAAGCGAAACTGATTATTCAGAATCAATCATCACTCGTAAAATATTTATGACGTAATGTATGATTATACAACGCTCAAGCTGTTTTCGATTTGTCATTCGCGAAAAGGACAAAGAGAATTTGATACATTCAGAGAAAATTCTTGCTGAAGTTTTGATAAAGTGCAAAATTATCTCCTCCATGCACTGCGCCGCTCACTCCTCGAATGAGATTATGTCTGGTCCGTATTGAAAGTTTTCTTAATTTATTTATGTCTTTGTAGTTAATCAACAGGTGAAAGAAATCTTATTTCAATAGTATGTTTGGCGTGGTAAAAAGACTTTTGTAGACGTCACGCTATCAATAAAGATAACGTTTTGCAATTGGAGTTCATTTTTTCAGCTTCAAAAGTGCGTTTTGTTACTATGTAGTAAATGTTATTCCATGCAAAAAATGAACTAAGAACTCACCTCTAATCGAAAAAACTCTCTGAAGACAGCTTTAGGAATTATTACTTCCTACTACGTTGAAAGTAGTGGCGCTCCGCGGAATGTGCTCGTGATTCCTTGGTTTCTTCCAGAAAAGAGCCGTTTTATTAGGCCATCAGTAATCAATTTGAGTATGAAAACTCAGCTCCATAGCTAGCGCGAGGTTGGTAGATGACGTTGGTGTTGTCGTCGTTGGTTGTTGTTAGTAGATCGCTATACGGATAGCTGGCTGACGTTTAGGCTGATGACAACACCAACGTCGTCTACCAATCTCGCGCCTCCTAAAGAGCTAAATTTTATATTTAAATTAATACCTAACCTTGATACTAAGGTTGATAAAAGTCGATTTATCGAACTTCTATATCAGTAATAAATCCACGGTTTGAGAAATAGAGATCTCAATATTGTGTTTGGTTTCTAAAATGTGACTCATACTGATAGTAGAGATGGGAAATGTGTTTCGGTCGAAACCACGTGTAATTATGATTTTTACCTACTTTCAGTCTTTTACGAATCAACCTCGCACATAAGCGACTGACTCATTAGCCTCGAAAAGGTTCAAAAAATTCATTTAGACTATAATAAATGTTTATAATGGGGTCTAACAGCCACTGAGAAGGCATTGTCAACTTTCTTAGTAACAAACGTGAGTCCTCGACTGAATAAATGGTAGAAGCCATAATTTCACACAGTTTTGATCGAAATACATGTTCCGTCGCTATTATCAATGTGGATGACTAGTGAGGCTTGCGGATCTGATGACGAGCGTGCAAGTGCCGAAACGTACGTAAATCACTGACGCATCAACCTCGGAAAGCTTAATTTATTCTTCCAGACTAATTTAATGTTTATAATAAGATTTGAAAATGTAGTTCATTGAAAGGCAGGAAATGTTCTCTCAGAGATTTTCAATTTGAAGCAGGTGACCGTCACTAAAGAAGACTTGAAAGTCCACAACTCTATTCATCATACGCAGCACAGCACCTAAATAATCGAAGAACGAGTGCTACTGAAACTGTAATGCTGACGAAAATGTCGGAATCCCATCAAATTCAGTTCTCTCTTCTGTAAGGCGCACTAATATTTGCTGCAGAGTGTCGGTTTAAGTAGAAGTCTACGCATGACTTTGAGAATCCAAGATGCTAAGTGACTCGGGATGGCATATGATGAGGAAAATGCCCGGACTTTCTGATCTCTTTATATTCGGCTGTTTTTCAAACCGCATAAAATTCAATACATCTCGGCACCATATTTTAAGATTTTCATGAGGTCTGTTATGGCACTTTTAGTTCTAGACGTGCTGTTCGGCCTTCTGGCCTCATCAGTAGCACGGTGCTTTTAGTCCAGCCAATGCCTTGCAAGGGAATATACTCCTGCATATAAAGGTATCGACGCTGAATTAGCTACCTGTGAAGTGAAGCGATCACCCTGCAGTGTAGTGATAATAAATCACTGCTTGTCACGTGATAAGATCACTCAACATTGTAGTTATTAACAGTCGACTACTCACTGAAAATTCAACTGACAGTGCAGTAATCAACAGTCGATCACTGCAGTGCACATTGGTCTTTTCACGTTGCGGGCAGTGCAGCTAAATTGGCGTTGATTCCCTTATATGCAGAGGTATATTTCCTTACAGAAGATTGGCTGAAGGGAAAGCGATCTTGGCCTGATGAGACCAGAAGGCCGAACCTACGTCTGTTACTAAGAATGCCATAATCGACTGCATGAAATGTTCAAAATACACTTTTTGAATGACTTTTCAAGAACATTTTAAAAAACTTTATGAACCACAATAAGGTTTCCAACCATTGCACAAATCGCAAGAGACTTCACTATTCAAATGTGCAACACTTCATTTCTTATTTTATTTGATCTGTCATCACAGTGTTTTTTCACTGTGCGGATCTCAGTACTTCTAGCGTTCAAAACGTGTTTCCTCTTCTTCTTAAACGGCGTGGAACACTGCTTGTGCGAGTCTTCTTGCAATATCGAGGATAACCTAGCTGTGGCGTTCCATAGGGCGTTGATGTTGACTGGCAGATAGAGGTGGGGTTGGACTCGGCTCCACGCGCTCCGCGACGAGCATCACAAACATGCGGCCACGTTATATTTATATTTTGCAAATATAAATGTGAATATAACGTGTTGCTACATTTACCGTACGATTTCCTCCACTTGTATTCGTTTCATCTGCTCACAATTACCATCCACAAAGATCTTTCAACATTTCGCGCGTCCTTTTAGTAGCAACTTCTGAGAATTTCGACTCTTTTTGCTTTCCCATAATGGTAAATCCTGTTTGCACGTCAGCCAGTCTCCCCCTGTTTTTTTAATTCCATAGTAAAATTTCTTCTTAAGTTTTCATTTTTGGCATCAGTCGGTCCCTCCATCAGCAAAGAAGAATTCATAGTCGTATAGAAAGGGGAAGGTTGACAAAAAGCCTAACATACGCTATCACCACCTTATTGAAATTTGCTGCCAAAAACGTCTTTCAGCAAAAGTTACACATCGATTTTATCATCAGCATCTTCTTTGATGTTCACTCAAAAATATACAATCAATTAATGTGTTTTTGAATTGCGAATATTTTGTTTTTGGAAAAGTCTGAATCTGATGCCGTAGCATCAGAAATGAGTGAGCGGAAACCAAGCCGCGCCACTTGCGGGATTGTCTCTTTACTAAAATTTCTGCTCACGTGGTCTTTTTCACGCAACGTATTGTCACCCAATATTTCACATAGATTTACACCACTAGCCATCTTTCTCAACATTTGGTAGAATCTGTCGAAGACGTGCATCGTAGAACTTTGCTTCGAATCCATCAAAAATGGAACTCATGAAATTTTCGGGATCAAAGAGATGTCAAGGCGACGCCACCTATCTCCAAGTGCTGCGTGTCAATTCGGTTGTCACCTTGGTGGAATGTTGCCTGGAGGTCAAGTTAATGAGTTATAGATGCCTGTGTGGTAGGAGACACCCTGTATCCTAGATTGAAGTTTGTTAGGTTAAATGATATTGTATGTGTCTAACACTTCATCAATACTACGTAAGTGCCGCAATCTGAGCCTTTTAATCAAGAATATGATTTTTGGTATTTTGGACAAGTTTAAAATCATCGTGCGTAGTACATTAATTATTAATTATTCGCTACAATGCTTAGAAATTCCGTTGGAGGTAGCACTAGAAACTTCACTGTCACTGGCTTCACTTTGCCTGTTGCCATGGTTTATTAAACTTCACCCAGTGTCTAAGCCATGGTCTATGACATTGCAACTAGCGAAGCAGAAGCTGCGAGATTTTGAAATGCAAGCAGTAAGTTGAAATTCTTGAATTTTGGTGTTTTCTCTTTTTAATGATATGTGGAAAAGCGTAGGAAGCAGACTTCAATTTTGTGGCAGTCGACCAGCCAGCCTTTCAATGTTGCTAGACTGCAGAGCTCCACATAATTTCATCAAAACAGCTTTCACAGAAATGTCTTTGAAGCAATAAAGAAATCTTTCACAGGTTTTTGACGTTCTCGGAAGCCAAGCTCGTAGCTCTCCTACCTGATGCTGTCATTTCGAGTATTTTAAATCAATTGACTGTAACAACCACTTATGCACCATTAATATACCCAAACGTTCGTCTTAGTGTAATGGACCCGAGTCAACGTGAGTATTCACATTGAATCAACTAGAAGATTTGAAGCAGAAAAGCTTCAGGTATCAAAAGATACGGCTGTCGTATTTCTTCAAAAAAAAAAAAGGCAGTTTCCAGTCTATAACAGTCTATAGTGTGGAAAGGAGTCTATAACATATGAAAGCTTCTAAAAAGGCGAGAAATCAAGATTTTTGAAATTAATGCAAATTTTGTAAAGATTTTTATTGGTCCTTTTTACTATGAGTAATGTAGTATTCAGTGTTCCAAGTGATGGTTTCAATAGTTTCAAAAAAGAAAATCAGTATTCAAAGCTATTTTCATATTTCTTTTCAGTTATCCATTCTACGCGAAGAGCATGTCTTTCTGCTTATAGTTTCTTGCGGTCGCTGCGATGTCAAGGCCTTGCATCATCATCGGCATCACGGTGACTGCAATTTGCGCCACTATGGGGCAAGCGGTGGCATATCAGTTGGCATTGCCACAGGGCCAGATGGTAACGATAACGCCTGTGACCGGTGCGCTCGTGGTAATTTCAGAAACTATCTCCGTTTGGGACGCATTCTTCTTTTTATGCAATTCGTTTTGTATTCAAAAATTCTGTATAGACCACAAACATTATTATGGCCAGTTGGTCGAGAACGATGTGGCAAAGTGTACTGAACCGAGCGATTCGGACGTTGGCATCGGAACCGTTTGGCTCGCACTTCTTCTCGGCAACTGGCACTGTTCGACAATAAACTGGCAAATCGCATGGGTGTTGATTGGAGCGTGATGCAATAGACTGCCTCGAAGTTTACATGATCTGATGAATTTGAATTTAGTAGATTCCTGAAAAGGTAAGGAATGCGAATAAACAAATCACATAAAGAACTTCTTTGCGTTTATTATTCGATAAAGTGCTCCCGTCGTTGCCTTACTGGGCATAATTAAACTTCTTGGAGAAGAATTAGAAGGGTGAAAATAGTAAACAATTTGCAATAATAACTACACTGTCGACGGTTTATATAGATCCGCTTAAAACAATGATAAGCTGGTGATATGAGAACATGTTTTGAGCCTTTATAAGGTCTGGTATGGCACTTATACAGTACTACCTGGAGAAACCGTACAACTGAAGAGCCTGGAAAAGCGAAAGAGGCCTGTCTAACACTGAACTATGTTAGTATCAGGGCTCATCTAGGAAAAAACTTATCCACCTATTTACAATCCCACAATTGCTAGCTGAAGTTAGCTGAATGACAGCATTAAGGGATCATTTTTCAAATCCATCTATTCGGCATCCAATTATTGCGTGTTATGGAATTGTCGATAGCAGATCTGTTTTCATGCAAAGTTGTTCCCCATATCTGAAATGAAGTCGATTGTAAAAATAAGATTGAAAACGATTGTATATGTGATTCGAGGATTTTTCTGTCGAGCTGTGGAGTCGCCCTATGTCTCATGAAACGCTTCTGAAATGACAAAAAGGAGTCGTTACTTAACACATTCTGAGCGATCCCGTCTTTACAATTGCAATCGTAATTATGCATTTGTCAAAACACATCAAATTACTTCTGCTGCGGCAGTGAGTACCTCGAAAAACGGTCACTTAGCAGGACAACTCTGAGAGCTCTTCGTTCATAGATTCCATTATTACCCAACTAATAGCATTTTCAAAACTCAGTGGTCAAAAAACAAAAAACTCTTCATGCCAACAATGTTCTTCCTGCTTAGTGTATGCACAGGAAATGCCATCGCAGAGCATACTAGCGATTAGTGCTAGTTGCTGCAGATTCAAGCTCGATCGTGATTTTCATTATTCCTAAATTTTTATGCCGGTACTTATATGTTATACGACGCCAACTGAATGTTCAACCTCATTCGCTAGGCAAGATTTTTTCATAGGAGTGGTAGTAATCATTCGAAGGGTAAAACCTCTGGCTACAGCTCCACTTGGCCGTTTTTTCAAAGCACGCTTTTATAACGTTGTAAAATCCACAGCAAAACTATCACACGACCACGCGTTTTTTTCTTATCTTTCTTATATTTTGCTGAACAAAACCCCTTCCTTAGATTTCTAGTACAATTTCGACAGCACCAAGTCTCAGAGAACTCAAAAATTTGCTTGCTTTTTGGAAAAGCTATTTTGGTAGCGCTGTACGAGAAAGAAGATATTTGGCTTTATCCAGTAATTCCAACTCTGCGCCTATTTTCTGTGAAAAGCCGTTTTATCGCAGTGTAGCACGAAAAATAAGATCAAGCTTCAAATATTTGGCGACTTTGCTCGCCGGCCAATTCATGGCAGAGGGAGGGGGAGAGACAATCGATCAATCGATACGTGTAAGAGATGTAGGGCGCAGCTTGTTTTCAACTGGGAATTTTTCTCCGCTTTGAGAGAAGCTCCATATAAAAACGAGAACAGCTAGACGGAAAAACAAATAAAAACCCCAATAAGTATCGCATTGGATACAAAGGCATAGCGATGATGACTTCGAGGTAATGAAATTTTGGGGCACGAATCGAAAACATCGACACAGAAAGCCCTTGAAGCTTTTTGGATAATTCTAGAAACCCGCAAATAAACAAAAGTGCTTTAATGCCACTACCACATGTCCCACTATGTCATATTAATTTTCTAACCTAGCTATCAGCTGACACCTATGGCTAAATTGACCTAGTGACATGGGGGCGGATTCTTTCGTCATACGCAAAGAACATAGGTAGTCCCCAGACTAAACTACTCAGTGAGTGGCATTTCCTGGATCAGTTATCTCTTATTAATGCTCTATATTTTCATTTTTCCACAGTGCATAATTATATAAGTAACGTCGCAATGAGTAACACGTACAGGCTCTGAAGAAGACGTGTTTGCCAAAACGTTGGCCAGCCGCAAGCATGGAGATCCATCGATCGAAAAGAAGGACAATCGATCGGGAAAAAGTTACCGACCTCGTGAAGCTTAAATTGAAGATTAGTTCTTAAGCTGTTAATCTCATTTTCACAGCTTCATATAAAAGTGATTAACTCAAATACTACGGAACCTTATCTCCCATTCATATGCTATTGTGTTTCCACCAAATCATACGCATAAGAAGAACGAATGCGCGCGGAGGGTGTTAAACGTGGTTCCATTTTGATTTTGACAGCATTATAGAATGTATATGATCGACTGTTTTTGAAACCTCGTAATGAACATTCAAAAGAATTCCAAAAAAAAAAAGAACCGGTGTGAAAAAAAAGTATCGAAACCTCCGAAGCACCGGTGTATGGTCCTGGCGTACCAACCTCGTATAAGCTAAAAACATTCTTTTTTGGGATTATTTTGAATGTTCATTACGAGGTTTTAAAAACAGTCGACCATATGGACTAATTTTGGTCTACCAGCCCAAATCCATCGATTGAAAGTGGTGATGGACCAGTGTCATTGTACACTATGCCATCACCACATAGGCTAGGCTAAAAACATTCTTTTTCTTGGAGCTTTAGAATGTGTTTTGGGAAACTGGCCACGTGGTGCTGTAGCCAGTGTTTTAAGCTTTCGAATAGATTTCCAACACTCCCATAATAAAGTCTAGTCCACCGAATGAAGTCGAATTTTCATCTGCCGCCGTACACCACATAAGTACTCTTTACCCTAATCATTTCACCGTAAGAACCTCCCTTTTCTTTTCACTTTGGAGATATGGTGTAATCTATAGAGTGGACTAGAATTTTGTGTCATATTCCGCCAAGCAGACTTTTTTAATCGACTTTCAATAACCATTCGATAGCCTGGAAACGGCTAATTGAACAGAGCTCTTGGCTTCTGAGATCTTTTTAATGTGTTGTGGAAGCAATGAAAAAATCACATTTCACACAAAATCACATGCATTACATGCTCGCTGTCGTGTGCGCCTGGTTTTTCACCAAATTTATAGTAATACGCGACATTGAATGGTTTCAAACGCTTCTCTAGCACCACTGCGGCCAACTTGCAGAGTTACTCGTCGTGAACATTGACATTGATTGTCTGTATATTGCCGAGCAGTTCACAAAGCAGCTTGCTCTACTAGTCCTAGTTAAGCGAGAGCATAAACTTCCGGTATGAAACTTGGGTTTTAGTTAAGCTTGAGGGTCTGGTTGTTAGTATCGTGGCCTAATTTCCCAGTATCTATAATTTTTCCAACATCCTATTCTCTGACTGAACCTACTAGAACATCCACCAACATACCACAACCTTTGGCGATGACCCGATATAAAACAGAAAAAAAAACTGATTCAAACAATAATGGGAGAGAAATCATGGGTCTATCCAATGCATATCGTTTGACTTAGGAGAGTTTCCTTTTCGAAACTTCAGCAGTACACTTCGCCAGAAATATCTCTTTATATGCCTAATAATGTTAGCTGCCTAATAACAAGAATATGAATGAATCCACACGCTACCAGATTTGTTATCGATTGTCACTTAGGATCAGTGAAGGTAGAGCTTTACAGGAATCATAGAATCATTCAAGCGTTGCCTTACATTAATCACATCATAGTAGCGAAATTACACTGTAGATGTAGTAATCATACCAATTTTGAAGTTTTGGGATTTCCACGCTAAATACAGTGGAAAACAGACCTTAGTATTGCGAAACTTCAACAAAATAAACTATTACTGACCTCCAATTACAGAGTGCTTTCTATGGAGGGCATAGTAAAGGAGAATTAATATGTCATAAGCAACTACACATCATTGACAACTTGAAAAATTGAAAGAAAGTTATATCGAGAACAGCAAAGGCTTACGAAATCTACAGCAATTCGATTTACATTCTTGAAATAATGTTGCTGTTTCTTGAGTACACTATTCAACGCCTTACACGTACAGGCCAACGAGAGCATTGTTGCCATTTGGTAGGAGATCAATACTACGTAACTGTACGTCCTGGGTACTCGTAAACGTAAAAATTCCTAATCGTTTGAAGACGCTTGGAGCAACCGTGACATTTCGAAATTATAGTATTTCTACTGCTTTTTTTCGCAGTGTTATGATGTTACATATATAGCTAAGAGAATTGAGTGGCGAGCAAAAAACGGCCTCAAGCGTGAATCAGCTCAACGGGATTTATAGAGCGAAATCGCATATCCGACAAATCTCTTAGAGGTTGATGGCTGATAGCTAACATTGAGATGTTGAAGAATGAGTGGTCAAATGTGCCTCAGTGGGTAGTGGTAGAGCAGGCGTC
Organism: Parelaphostrongylus tenuis; assembly: GCA_019055375.1. Lineage (NCBI taxonomy): Eukaryota > Metazoa > Nematoda > Chromadorea > Rhabditida > Metastrongylidae > Parelaphostrongylus > Parelaphostrongylus tenuis. The sequence continues at coordinate 54,427 of JAHQIW010004844.1, read as the reverse complement.
CCCGGACAGGATGAGACGCGGGTTCAATTTCCGCCTAAGGCCATTTTGTGCTCTCCACTCAATTCTCTTAGCAACCATGACAATATATCTTGTAAATAATACTAAGGAAAAGGCAAACTATAAGACCCCAAAAAAATGATGACTATCAGATCCCGTCGATTAAAAAAATCGGTATAAATTTTGTCGTCTCTGTAGTGATATATTCCCGAGGAACTGACTGAGCGAAAAGGCACCTCTCCACTGATGAAGCTGGAATGGCGAAACATGATTTTAACACTTTAAAGTGCGACAACGGACTTTAAGAAAAGGGAAACTATGTTGGCAGATTATAATGATCTTGAGTGAGGTCTCGAAATAATCAATTGAAAGGTAAAGCAAAACATTTTAGAGCTGATCTCATACTTGGATATCTCAGATTACTAAGACATTCTGCTCTTTTGTTTAAGGTGAGAGCTTGTCAGATTAAGAAGTTGACCAGCTTTAGGCCGGATACAACGATTCTCACAGGAATGTGAACATTGCGGACTTTGTTCGTAAGGTGATGGATTCTTAAGTATTAATTATATTTAATTTGGAATGCTCGATTTTCACTCATTTGCCTGACTGTTCCTGATTTTAGTCGTATTGCGTGCTATTGTCACAACAATAGTTACTGAAACGGCTGTGATTTTGCTTCTTGTAGCTCTCTGTGAAATGATTATGGTTAAGTCAATCCATTAGGAAAAGCAGGTACTTGACATCTTCATGCTTGAGGTAAGTCTGGGCTAGGAGGCGCTGGTGGTGGTGGTGGTGATACGTCTAACTACTAAGATGATTCTGACATGGGAAAGTTATTTGCCAAGGATGCGAGTCGAGTTATTACGCATTTGAAGACAATCATCGATGAAGCCGGCATTGTCGACTGTGACCCTCGTGTGTTACATCTCTCTCGACGTGGGTTATCGTAATATATTTATAGCTAAATGCCTTTTAATTGGTTTGTAGAGTAGGATTGTAAATTTTTCAGTTCTCCAATCAGTCCCTTAACACGTTGAAACGACGTTGAAATCCTGCGCGGCAAGGGCGCTTACAACGATGTTGTGGTAGTTTTTCAACGAAATGTGAATTTTTTTCGCCACTAAAGGGAATTTCGTCATCATTAAATAGCAAAATTTAACAGGATGGACACTGATAAAGCTATCTGTAGCAAAAAAAAAGTGGCGATACTTTCTCCTAAAACCTTGGATTCCTTGGGTAAAGGCAGATACTCACTAAAACAAACTCTGCTTGCGGAACGTCAGTTTTTTGTCAGCAGAAAGGAAAATAAAAGGCATTTCACAAAGCACGCTTAGTGGGGAAATAGCATTTTTCAAGCTATTGAATGATTACAAAAGCATGTTTGGAAATGAAAGAAACGAAGTCATATGACAGCTGGATATATGTTTCTTTCACAACAATATGTTCTTCTGGTTGAAACATAGATGATACATGGGTATTCTCCTAACTACAGTACTTTTTATAGAAATCCTTTCTGTTATATGTCAACACTTAATCACGATAATATCTCATCAGTGCCTAAGATTACCAAACAAACTTTAATATTTCCATAGCAAGGCGTGATAATGAAAAGTCCCGCCGCGCCGCGCCGCAGCATATGCGGCGTGCTGTCTGAGCTAATAACACCTCAGATCGTTGTCGACCTTTTTTTTTGTAAACTTTCAGTTTTGAAGTCCTGGGCGAGGGATCAAAAGTAGTTCCTGTGCTGCCCCAAACTGCTGTTAGTCTCTCGATATCGCTGATCCACAATTAGCTTTGTAATATCAACCAACAGTATATGAAAAAATGCACCGCAATTAAAAGTCAAAAATGCACGTTACAAACAGATTGACTTTCTTCGACACGTCCCGTTTTCGTTAATCCACTCACCGCTGATATTATAGCCACTTTTTCTCGTGTTCATGACCCACCCATTTTTTTTTGTAAATTTGTTTACGAAAAGTACAGAAAGGTCCACATTATAGTGGTACACCTTCAACTTCTTTATTATCACCCTGAACGATGTGGAGGTAAAGGAGAGCTCATCATTGGCTAAATTGACTGAAGTAAATAATATTTGTTTTCAAATGAAAATCGCCAAAAAAAGTTAGCCGCTAAGGTGCAATAAAGTAAACGCTTCTGAGACCTGTAACACTTCAAATAGGCCAAACTAGTGTGGTAAGATAGACTACTAGTAGATTATAGGAAGATATCCAAAAAATCATAACTGCATAAAACGACTGCCTCAGTATTATTTGAAGGAAACTTTTGAAACAAATATGAGTAGGTTACAGCAAAGGATGAATAGTGTGGTGTTATTCTTCAAGATTCTTACAAACTGGCGACTTGACAAGCTCCTAACTCTATGAATTATTGTGAGAGAGTAGAACTTTACGCAGTTAAGATAGGAAATTTCCTTTACAAAGACTCAATGTCCATCGTGTAGGCAATCATCTGTGTTTTAATCAAGTTTTCAATAAAAAAAAAAGCTGTCTACTTTACTGGATAGCGCTGACGAAGTGGCTATCGTTGCGCGTTATCAGAGCAGAAGAAGCTGACTCGATCACCTCGCTACTGTCTCTCAGTCAAGTGAAAATAGCTCATCACGGCTATTGCCTAGATTATGAAGATACGCTCGACAAGTAATCCACGACTTTCATAAGGAAGACGAAACTCTCAAACAGCAGTCCGAGCAAAATACAAAGTGCCACACGCCCCTTGGGAAATAGGCGGACGGATCAAATGTTTAGTGTGATCCGCATCATGTGACAATGGATCGTATAATCAAGTAAATTTCAATGTCAAGACTAATTACTGGCAGCATTTCACTAATGTTTGCAAAAATATGTTTGGGAATGTTTTCTTTACATTTAACAGTAACAACATATACATACATAGAATTTGAAATCCTGCATCTTTGGACGTATGAGAAGAATGAAAATCAGATGCAGACTCACCGTCCCAAGATTTTTCATTCCTGATTGGTACTAGAACATTTTTTTAGGACAGATTACGATAAAATAGTACTGAGATCAGAAATGTTGAAATTTATGATTTAAAATATTTTTATTGTTAGATCAAAACTATATCAAAAGATCGACTGTTTTTGAAACCCCCAAAAAACATTCAATATAATTCCAAAAAAAGAATGATTTAAGCTCAAAAAAGGGGTTGGTAAGCCCAGGGTCATACACCGGTGTTTCGGAGGTTCGTCCTCCTCATCAGTGACCCCCGCCCCACATTCAGCCCTGCATTGAAGCAAGGAGGGTGGCGTATGTGGTGATGGCACAGTGTACTATGACACTGTACCATCACCACCTCTCAGTCGATAGATTTTTGCTGTTAGATCAAAACTATATCAAAAGATCGACTGTTTTTGAAACCCCCAATAAAACATTCAATATAATTCCAAAAAAAGAATGATTTAAGCTCAAAAAAGGGGTTGGTAAGCCCAGGGTCATACACCGGTGTTTCGGAGGTTCGTCCTCCTCATCAGTGACCCCCGCCCCACATTCAGCCCTGCATTGAAGCAAGGAGGGTGGCGTATGTGGTGATGGCACAGTGTACTATGACACTGTACCATCACCACCTCTCAGTCGATAGATTTTTGCTGTTAGATCAAAACTATATCAAAAGATCGACTGTTTTTGAAACCCCAAAAAAAAAACATTCAATATAATTCCAAAAAAAGAATGATTTGAAATGAAAAGACCGCCGGTTTTGATAGCCACACACAGTGCAAGCCGCCGATTTTTTATTTGATTGGAGTTTTTATCATCGTTTTGGATAAAAGTTTGCAATTTATTGTAAGATCTCGATATATTAAAGTTTGCTATACACAATCGTATGCTTTAATGCAAATACAACGTTTATGTCTAAAAAGCAAAAAGGTCTTTTTACTACGAAATTACAGTATCGCTGCCATTCTGTCAACTGCAGTAAGTTGTACAAATAATATAATGATATAAATTAGTCAGTTTTGACATATTTTTTATCACAAGCAACACTTAAGAGTTATAATAGCAATTGGAATTGGAAGACAATGAACAGTATGTTAATATTTGGTGCAAAATATTTTTAGTTTTTTAGAAAGGGCACCTACATCGTGAACATCCAAACCGCACGGAACAGTGGAGTTATTCAACGTAGGTCATCGCGCTTAATACAAACGGTCGAATGTCGCCGCAATAGAAGTTCATTCGCAAACTGTGGATAGACGAGGAAAAGAGTACAAATTCAGCTGTTTGAGGGAGCTTCTGGGCTATTAAGTTTTCAAGTGCTTAAGAAGGAATTATGCACCAATAAAAGGGTTTGTAATGGGCAAAAGTGGGTATAAGGTTGTGCCGTTGCCTTTGTGTTCAAGACTGAATGCGCAGTTTACAGTCGTCGTCGACTACTCTGTTGTAAGTTCATAAAAATGTTTTGGAATCTGCTCTGCATAAGAGAAGATGGACAAGTGCTTTTAACTGTTGAAAGAACACCTTTATTTTGAATGTTTTATAATATTTTCGAAATAAAGGAATAGCATACTATATATATATATATATATATATATATATATATTTATTTATTTATTTATTTATAGTCGCAATAAGAGTATAATATGCTAAAAAATACCTGCCAGAGAGCAAGCGAGTGTGCAAAACTGTAAGTTCTGTGACATTTCAGTTGACTTACAGTGTAAAACGTCGTCTTCGATACCTCTTAGTATGGGGAATGGCGCACCCACAGAGGACTAGCTCAAAAAAATTGAAAGACAGCGACTTCTGCCCTACTGACGAGACTGTAAGGTCGAAACACGTGTATCGGGCTGTACAAGAGCCCATTTACCAGACCACATGCATGTTGACGAACTATAATGAAGAATATGTTGAATGAACAATCAGAGATACACCAAAGAAAACTCTAATAGAAATGGTTTGCATCGGCTAACGACTAAATTCATCTCAACACAAGTGGCGGTATCACAAAATAGTACGGAAAGCCAAGTGATAAAAACACAGAAAAAGTAAATTGATTCACTTCAGCGACTAATTTGTCACATGGCAATAAACATTCAATATAAGTGTCCAACTGAGTTTCCGAACTTGACCCAAGTCTGTCTGGACGCTTTGGCAACAAATCAGTGCCGCGCTCATAAAACTCATTATCCTTCGATGCAAACGATTCAGTCAATTCTCAACGCAAATGATTGACGTCTCAAAACTTCGTCTTGCGCAATCGGTGCTCCAATGATCTGAAGTGATGTTATTCGGACGAATACGGCAGATGATCCAAGTGCTTCCAGCCCAAATCGGTAAACTTCTTCGTTGTTTTCTCGACAAAGTGTGGGTTTGCATCGTTTTGGAGCAAAATGACTTGGCGACGGCGGTGACGTGGGATTACTTGATTGCAACGGTCTAGTGGTGACAATATCGCTCAAGGTTGGTGGTTTGACGGGCTTGCAACAAGTTTCAATGAATCGGCCCAATACGGTCCCAGAAAATGATCACCATTGCTTTTGGCGCAAATCGATTTGCTCTCGGTGTTGGTGTTCCTCATTAAGCAGTAAGTTGCGATTGACTTCCCGCGATAGTTTCATTGTTAAACAGGTATGTGCAAAATATACCAAACGATGCGCAAGAAAATTGTGCACAAAGCAGTTATGAAAGTTTATTTTGTGGGAAAATTCTATTTTCTGGATCAAGTTCGGAAACCTAGTTGGAGATCTGATAATTCGTGAGAATGTTTAGAGCCTTAGCGAGGACTGAAATAGTGATGACCGCATAATGTCATTGTACGTTGTGCTGTCACCACATACGCCTCCTTCCTTGCTTCAGTGCAGGGCTCAATGCTGGGCGTGGGCCACTGACGAGGGGGACGAGACCTCCAAAACACGTGTATGGCTCTGGCGTAACAACCTCGGTAAGGCTGTAAACATTCTCATAGATGATATTGAATGTTTCTTGCGAGTTTATAAAACAGTCAATGATGTGATCAGTTTATTATTGCCCCAATGGCTACGTCAGACTCAGGCTTGGAATGGCCTCACGATTATTCCGGCTTTTTTCAAACTCGTTCCCATTACTATATCGAAGGTTCTTTTATTGAGGAAATGGAGCCAAATTTTTTCATTATTATTTGCTCAAATCGAATGTCCAGTTAGCCGGCGCCTAAGCTTTACGCTGGCTAATGGATCGCTTACAGTGTATTCCAAAAAAGCGAGATAGCTTATTCAATGGAGACGGCATCGTCTCAACAAATCTTCAATGACGGCAAATTCATTCACAGCCACCCTTCTAGATCGTCATATGATTTGAGGCAACATGAGAGCAAAATTCGATGGTTATGAACACTTATCTTTTGTTTTTTGATGAAATCGTTCTCATAACATCAAGCATGAGCCAGGCGAAGCGAATGTCGAAAAAATGTGACATCTCTTGTGGCACAGATGGTTTATGACTAATATTGACCAAAGCTATTTTCATAATCAAGGAGCTATGTTCATTTTGGATGTGTAATAAATATCATGAGCGCGTTAGCTCTCGAGCAAGGAATTGGCAGGCAAGCGGCTTGCCTGGCTTTTCTGCTTAACGGTTACATTCATCTGAACATGTGCTTCGGCGACGTGTCCGCTACGTGCTCGGAATAAAAAATGACATGGTGTTTTCGAACGAGCAGTTAAAAAGTCGATGCAAGAGTAATCTATATTTTTCAAATTGAAGGAAGAATCGGAGTTTTGAACTACGTCAGTGATTCAAAATCAAAGATGCTGTTCGATACTCCACAATGTCGAAAATGAGGTGAGAATGACACGTAGTACGTTCTAACGACAACCAATTCTTCTCGGATGACTTAAAAAGAAATTGTTCAACGCATATCTCAGATGAAATAGCCGAGTGGGATTCTCTACATAGTCATGTTGCTCAAAAAATTCGACTTCATACGTAAATTGCAACAACGAAATCTTTTTCTGTGTGCATTGTGGAGAAACTGAGGGCATTTCAAAAATCCATTGTTACGAAAAACATGGAAGTTTTAAGAAGGTGAGCACAAAAGCCTCTGCTTAGCGTCACCACATTTGGTTTTCCAACAACGTCCCCTGCACTTCTTTCCACGAATGAACAACTCCAGTTTGTAGTATTCTCCTTTTCACGATAACATCTGAAATCTACTTGCAACTTTTTCGCCTGTTATTAATTATAACACGGTCACAACTTTGCTTTCTTCACTGGTTTTTCTCTTGATGTCATGCCTTTACCCGTCTGCATATGAACCTTACGTGGAGTTCTGTAGAAGTTTCTATGATGGTTATCAGTCGACCTGTTCATTGGCAAGAGAGATTTCATAGATGAATTGTTTGTAATAGGGTAATGAAAGTGTCAACACTTGATAACGAGTTTACTCTCTCGTAGAAATTTGTTGCCAAAAACGTTCCGCCAGCGGTAGTTGTGTATCGTTCTAATCGATATCTGTGCCAGAATTCCCCAAAAGTGCGTATGTAAAATTGCCATTTTGCCGTTGTCGACTATTTTGTTTTTGAAAAAAGTAAGGATTTTTGATTGCAGCATCCGCTATGTACTCGTTGTTCAGTAGTGAGCTTCGGGTTAGCCTTTCTCAACAAAAGTTACTAACTCACAATAGAATACTCGATCTCGCACGAATTCCGCCACGCCGGACTGTTACGAAAAACAACTTAAGCTTAGGTTATAATTGTTTATAGCATCGGTGACTATACTGTATAAGCAGCCGGCGAAACATAGTTGATCGAGTAGATACGAAGTTGTACGATCCCCCGGAATACTGGAAGACACGGAAACAAACTACACGAAATTAGTGGACCATTGCAGAGATGAGCATCAGGGGCCATTGCCCTGAGGAAATCAGCGTCATCTAAACCCTTGACTCACTTATGTACGGATCGATGACAGACAGTCTCTCTCATCGAAAAGAAATGCCATATCGTCGATAACAAATGTGAGCATTAAGGACTACTGGAAAAAAGCCGGTGATAAGCAGCATAAGTTGCAAAAGAGAAGCTACGACGAAAACTCAACAAAGGAGCTTCTATCATATTTACTTGACAGCGATGTTATTGCATCTAAGAATTGCTTACAGTATAGGTTTAGCTTGTACCATGTTCACTTGGAAGCAATGTTATCGTGTTCAAGAATAGACACACAGTATAACTTCATGTGGTATCCTGAATTAATTGTTCAAGAAAACAGTTGAAATAGCACTAGCAACAACTTAGGGTTAATATAGGAGATACATGACAACAAAGAATCAGTAACTATTCGAGAAATAGTTACTATGCGCTAAATTTTCTGTTCAGTCCTCCATTCCATGCAAACTTATTGTCATTAAAAATTTTACGTGTATTTTAGTGCATCCGATCAACCATTTGATTTAGCAGAATTCACCACAAAACGTATTCCAAAAAGCTTGCTGTCGAGCGATTTGAACTCTTGACCAGTTTCGTTTGAAATGCACATATGTCACAGGTATAAATCGCTCTTCTGAGGCTAAGAGGATGAGCAGCATTTTTTTACTCTGTTCACTTTCAATGCCCAACGTACAGCTTACTTAGTTCTGAACATGGTCTTGTTAACAGGTAGCATACCAGTCGGTTGTGTAAGGAACAAGAGGCGCTGTTGGAGGCGGCTCCCAACCAGCTCCGAAGGCCCTAAACACTCTCACAAACTTCACGAAAGAGTCAAAACATGCTATCAGACTAGATGTTGTATTGAGCGAGGTCTCATGAAAACCGTTGGTTTGCAGATTTCACGACTCTCAAAGCCTTCGATGAGATTGGTGAGTGTGAAATACTGGTGAAAACAAAATCGAATCTGGACAGATGATTAAGACAGTTCAAAAAAGGCAATTTTGATCTTGAAAACAGCCTCGTTCTGACCAGCCATCTGCAATGAGCGATAGTGACTTGCAAGTTGCTTGGGATGCTGCATTCACTCGTGATCGAGTTCTCGTAATTTGGCTGAAAAGCTTGGTATTTCACAGCTCCCCGTTGTGAACAAATTGCACAAATTTGACTTTGTCCAACGAAGCCTCTTCAGGATTCACATGAGCTCATCGACAATGGTGGACTACACTTTGGAGGATAGTTGTTGATGTTTATGTCGTTGATTGCTCATATGAACGAAAATTTCGAAAGTTTATTAGAACATTTTGCTCAACCATGTATTCGACTAAATGATTTTATCCCATCAGTGGCTGAAAATCATTAATTTATTACAGTATTGCTTGAAAGCGCCCGACTGTTCTATAAAGAGACTGTTCGTCAATTACTCATTCAAAAAAGCGACATGAAATTGCTAGAACACAGAATTGCTCCAGCGCGAAAGTGCAGCAACACGGAAGTGCTTATTTGCTCCAATAATTCGTAAAAAAAATCACAGCAAGGTCTATGACAGGTGCGCTGACGCTGCTTTTAACTTGTCATTTGCCAAATAAGTAATATGATAGATTAGTTTCTAAGTCAGAGAGTCCTTGCTAACATATTAAAATGGGTTAAATTCTCTGTTTCACATGAACATCCTCTCGCTACTGAGACGATACTCGCATATGAAAATGTATGCGTTTTGAAATTTCAATTCGCTAGAGGTACAGTCGTTAGCAGAAGAGCTTCATTACCCGTAATACACTTTACCGCATGCTGAACTGCTTTTATGTAGACTGGAAGACAATTGCTACGGTCATCCACTGGCGAAAATGTCGCCATCGTTCCGAGCGCAGTTCTGTCCCTCTTAAGACAAAGCAATATTTGCACTGAGGTGTTGTTTCGTAAGAGAAAATTTTAGAATAATTCAAGAATCCTAGGATACGATAGAGTTGAACTGATTGCTTTGTAAGAAAACTGCACCTTAGAATTTTCCAGAATTGGTACAAACCGTTGAACTGTAATGCAGATAAAATGAGACTTCATGGAAAGTGTACAGCAACAAAATTTGTTTTTCCTGTTTTTCATTCAGAAATTGCAAAAAATTGAGGGCGGTGCATAAACACCCACCGTGACAAAAAGTTTGACACGTTCAAGAAGGTGAACAAAGAAGCCTATGCTCAGTGTCACAAGCATGATTTTTTTATCAACGTCCCACCGTACCCATTTCGATACATTGGCAATTTTCTTAAAGTCTAAGATCTTCCTATTTCACGATATGATTACTCTTGCAATTTTTTCTCCTACGATCAACTCTGACACGGCTACAAGTTTGCTTCCTCTTATTGATTTATTTTGGTGGCATGCCATTATACGCCTGCTTCTAAGCCCTTCAAGTCTCCGTTTGAGGTATCAGTCAACCCTCAAAGTTGACTAACGCGACAGACGCTGCTTATAAATTGCTGTGAAAAACGTTCCTTAGCAGGAGTAATGTTTGCCTTTGTTGATCGATCTCTTCTTTTACAAACTTCTTCTTTGAAAAGCGCTTATATACTCGTCGTTTTGTCGGATGCGAATATTTTCTTTTCGAGATTTCGAGATTCTATGTCTCAGCATCAAAACTAAGCAAGCGGAAGTCAAATTTGAGGCGCACTACTTGTGGAATTGGCTCACTCACTGAAATTTCTGTCGTAGTCGTCACTTCCACTCGACTTATTCCCAATCAACATTTAACGCACAATTCACTCCAACAACCGTTTCCCCTATCCTTTGTACTAGTGAAGCTTCTCACTAAATGTGCATCAAAATATTTCGCTCTAAATCAGGCAGGCATTGAAGCGTTTGGGAAGTTAAAGAGCTGCCAATGTGACGTCTTCCACGTATAGTAAGTTCTGAGTACCAAAACCGTTGTTGCCTTGTGAAAGACCTAATGAAGAAGATGCGAATCTTGCTTTACTCAAGACTACAATATTTTCTTGAGTTTTTAAGAGGCAAAAAACCTACAAAAATGACGCAACATTCACCCGGTTCCTTTACGATTTTCGCCTCTAGCTGCAATCTCGATAGTGCTTGGATATGGAGTGTTGCCTGAAGCTCAAGGTACTACATAGGATGCTATGGTAGCACAGATATTTCAAATACCACTCAGAAGTCCATGAACATTGATAAGAAAGATTTCTTTTTTGACACTACAATCCGGCTTTTTTAATAGAACAAACTGAATTTTAGATTCAGAAAAGTTGAAAAATTATTTAAAATGGCATTGACTTCTAATTTTTTTTATAAGAACCACAACACTTTATGGTAGTGAGCACTTAGAACTTCACCGTCACTGGCTTCACTTTGCCTATTGCCATGGCTTACTCTACTGCAGCCGATGCCGTGACCCAGCTTCCTAGTATTGCAATTACCGAGGCAGTGGCTAAAGGATTTGTAGAACGCCTTGTGATGCAAACAGTAAACTGCAACACTTGAATGTTAAGTGTTCTCCTACTTCTGAGTTATCCGGAAAGGCGTAGGCAGCAGGCTTAGAATTTCTACAATACGTCGGCCTTGTTGTTAATATGGTTTACGTGGCTTGCATAGTATAATTGGATATCAGTTTCTACTAGATCACAAGCCGTAAAGTTTGCTGTTTAGGTCTTAGGCGTTCTCAAAAGCCAAGCTCGTAGAGGCACTCCTACCTGATGTTGTTATTTCGGCTATTTTGAGTCAACTGGCTGTAACAGTCACTTATGCACCATTGATATACGTGAAAGTAGATTTCGGTTTAACGGATATGACGACTATGCGTGGCTATTTAGTACTGTACGATTTGAAAAATTTCAACGAGAAATAAGACATGCAATTAAAAAAAGAACTGTGTTTAATATTCTTCAGAAGACACACATTTGCCACATAATCACTATAGAAACCTCTGATAATACTGTTCAACCAATAAGGGGCGACGTTTACCAGCTGAGGTACACGACTGTTTGAGGCCTTTCTCGCTGGGCAAAATATTTTCTCTATATACTTGATAATCATTCGAAAGCTTAGATTTTGAGATTCTAGCAGAATGTTTATCCTTTGCTATAGCCTATTTATTACACTGTAGTAGCAAAATAAAATTATGTTTCACACTCAGTTTGCTTTAATTTGCTCGACTAAGGTATATTAATGACTCTTAGTTAAATTCTTCCTAACTATTCGATCGCTGAAATTTTGAGAACATCGATTCTTTAGCAGGTTTTTGGAGAGGTCATAAATGAACTTTGTAAGAGCGAAAAGGAAATTTGCATTGCACATGTGAAATGTTATACGCTGCTTGAACGTCATAGTTGGCTTATCGCTAATTTTATTTTAGAAGGGTTTTATTTCCATGAAAAGGATGGAAATTATGGAAGAAAGTTTTTTCAAAAATAACCTCTCTAGAACGGGAAGCCACGTACCATAAAATTTCTCATGTTCCCATGAGAAAAACTCACCCTTTCCAAAATTCGTTTCCACCTGTTCTTGAGCAATTTTTCCCTCATTCTATCTATGTTTTTGTTATCATTCGATAGCATAAGAAATACTGTAAGGCTACTATACTTGTTTTATAAGATGGCTACTAAACTTGTTTTATAAGAAAAACTTTGGAAGTAAGCTCTACTAGTCAAAAGAAGATAACATCTTTCTTTCGGTGTGATGAGCTCAATGTTTGAAGTAAACAGCTGGTTTTGTTAGCAATTTTGTAGTGAAATTTTGGTCTCAAGAAAGCATTAATGCAATGGAAAGCTAGATCCATTATTGGAAAAGTTATTACAAGCGTACTTCTAATAAGAAAAACGTCCAGTGGTTTTGAAATTTTCCACTTTTCGATGAAAAAACTACGTTCTTAAGATGACTCCGTATTTCCATACCTTTTTTTGCAATTCTTTCGATGAGATCGTAAGGGTTCACTTCAAAGTCACATTTTTGCAATGCTCAAATCTAAAAGGATACTTGTGCAGAAAATTTTTTGAAATATGTTAGGAGCAAATCTTGATAGAGTTTACATTCATCGTGTTGTGGGGTACCTCTGCGGAAAGATTGCAATTTCTTCATCCCCAATTTTAAAACTTTACACAGACGCTGAAGATTTTCTACTTTCAATATCCAACAATCACCGAATATACAATTTATATCAATCTGTAACAAATTACGTCTGCTCATGAATCAGTGTCGATCAACAATTAAGACTCTTTGCGTTGAATTCATGCTTCGGCAAGTAAAAAGCTGTTATACCTCCTCCTTCACTGACTGCCAGTAGATACTGTATAGCTTGAAAAGTTTCGATTTCAATGCTGAGCTCTGTATCCAAAAGACTTCCTTAGTGCGATATACCAACGAAGAAGAATTCACGCCGCACCTTAGAGGTAAGCAGACCTGTTGGGTGGAGGGGATTCGTTGGCGGTCATGTAGCAAATTTGTATATCAGAGGCACATTGTCGTCAAGAAGCTTGGCATATCATTATGGCTGCTTTTTTATAGCTATTCGCCCTTTATTATCCGCCCCTTTATTTTAAGCCCTTTATAAGGTTTGTTATGGCACATATAAAGCAAAACACGTTGTTCAGCCTTGCAGCCTTGTCACTTGCACAGTGCGTTTCGCCTGAGCCAATTCTTTTCGAAGTCCTTAAAACAGTCGAATATGATGGCATTATCAAAAATACCAGCGTTGAGCAACAAACTGTTGATTGCTGCAATGTCCGCTGATCATGTTAGTGTACACTTAATGATATGTTACCTCTGCTGTGAGTGAAATAAATTTTCCCTTTACACTTGGCAGTTTTAGACATTCGTTAACGATTCCTCTACGCGAATGGGATTCTCTCCCGAACGGTGTTGGCACAGATAAAACGTACTGCGCAACTCACGAGGTTGTGAGGCCGATGCAAGTGTATTGCACTGTATAAGTGTCATTAGAGACCTCATAAAAGGTTTAAAATATTGGTTTCAGAATGAATTAGCTTATGTTGTGTTGAATACTGAAATATTTTGCAAAGCGCATTTCAGTACAAGCCATTACGTTTTTACCTGATTCAGTAGACTAGATTTCAATGCATAAACTCGTCGTTGTGCGTAAAAAGTATCTTACACTGCTCAAGATTTGAATGTAGAATATGTAATTTTGCGCATTAACTCCTTTTGATGTCATTTTGTTGACATTTTTCGCCCATGTAATCCTTTTTCAATTAGCTGTATTATGACCACTAGCGAGACGGCGACAGCAGCATGTTCTCGGTTTAGACAGAAAGAATTCCTTCATGCAAATTTCTCACTTGCATATTTCTTGGCTATTTTGAAGGAAAGCGCTAAATCCAGATCCGTTACATTACACACTCTGAGGCATTTTTGCATTACTCTGAGTAATCAACGTCTAGATGATTTGTCTGTTTGCTGCTGCTGTGATGCTGCAGTAAATAACAGCCAAATGAAATGTATGCTTCAGATGTTTCATAGTTTGCTTTCAGCTTCCGACGACACTGGCGATCGCCGAGAAGAAGCGCGATCCGGCCAATAATCGAATCCCTCGGTTCACTACACCTTTCCGCATTGCTCTTAACCAGCTCGATAAGACAATGTTTGTGGTCTGCAGAGAAATTCTTACTTTTAACAAGGTAATGTAAAACGAAAATTGAAATTCGTATCGAGAAAGACCTGAACTCGTCACGAGCGAGCCGGGCGCAGACGTTATTCTCACATCCGGGAGCACTAGCCCTACTATGCAAGGTTCATGTCGGCTGTATACATATTAAAGCAAGTCGCCGCTATCGTGTTCTCGATAATGATGCACCTCAGTTCCATCGCCTTCACTGCAATGAACTATGCGCCTCAAGAAGACTTCTATTAAACCTTTTGGGGCCTCGTGTACCACTCATGGTACGTGCGAATTTTCGTTATTTTCCCGCCAACTATAGATTTTTCGATAGACTTTGAGCAGTCATTCGATAGCTGAAAGAATTGCTGTTCTGACGGTATCTTTGGCTTGTGAAAATGCTTTTTCAGTGAACTGTAGCAACGAAGAAAAAATCGCGTTTTTTTCTACGGAGTATACAGTACGATTTCCCTTTGTGTTCACATGGCCTTTTTACAAAGCAAGGTTTTTCACCATGTTTCAGTGATCATTCGATAGCTTGAAAATAACGATTCTAAATAGTTAGTTAATTTTTGAATCACATAGCAAATGTAGGTTTTTAAGCGCTGTAAGATCTATGAACAAAATGAAAATAAGATCTATGAACGTTTTACTTCCGAGTGCTTAACGTCCCTCACCATCGTTTATGCCTGGCCTTGCAGTAGAGTATTGGTAATCGTTCGGTAGTTCAAAATGTGCAGATTTCAGTGACTGCCTTGGTTTTTTTGCACCGATTTTTTATTGCCGTGAAGCAAGGGAATTAAGACTACATTTCACACTCTGAGTGAAAATCTAGTCTCTTGAACTTCGCAGTGGGTGTTTTGGTGACTGTATAGTGAAATTTGTACCCTAGAGACAATTTATGATTAGGAAGAATGATGCGTTACTAGAAACCTTTTACAAAGTCTGTTTTAGTAAAAAGAAAGTCCAAAATTCTGAAAATTTACACTTTTCAATCCCAAGGTGACATCAAGTAGGAAATGACGATCTAGATTTCTTCCGTCTTATTTCTTGACATTATGCAGTAAAGTGAGATTAAAACGATTTTTTTATTTGTGACTTTTTCAAAAAGCTCATGTGCTGTGACTTTCAGCACGCAGTGAAATAAGCATCTATAAAGCCCATAATCATCAATTTGAAGAGTACTTCTCTGGAGAAATTGCATATTCCTCACTCAAATTTTCAAGTCTTTCAGCGGTGCTGTTAGTCTTTTAATTGAAATATTTGTTCAGCAAACAATAAATTATCACCCTAAATATTGTTACCGGTCGACATTCATAAGCGTTGCATAGAATTTTGCTTGTTACATCCAACAAATTATGCGTTCTATAACAATAGAAATCAAATCTTAGAATAATTGTTCTCGTTCCATAAATGTCTTCAGAATTTTACGACATGATTTTTCGACTCAAATTATACAACTTGTCGAGCGCCAAAACGCCTAGCAACTCATCTTTTGAGCGTAGTGAAACAAGGTAAACAAATACACTGCTTACATCGACTGCACCTCGTGCTTACTCTTATAGCTTTGTTTCGACCAAAAGCAGTATTTACACGTATCACTACTTTTTGAAACATACAATACAACGTCCACGACAGGTTTCTGTAGCATTTATTGAGGCAATGATATGCGTGTATGCTCATTTCATGAGAATCATCCCTTTCAGCATTAATATAGCATTCAAAAGCAAAAATTTCATAATAAACATCGTTTTCGTGAGGAGAAAAAATCTTTCTCCAAGCACTGTCGAAATTGAAATTGATCAACATTCTTTCCGCCTGATTGATGCTCGGTGTTATACGGAAGAGTCATATCAATCAAGCGAAGTAACAATCAAATTCACTTTTATTTTGGTCTATTATAGTGCCCACATTACATTTTGGAAGGTGGCTGTAGATACTTTTGATCAGATGGTATCGCGCTGCCAAATCTCTTTCCTTTCACGTCGATGGTAGTATCCTTACGGAAGAGTGAAGTTTCGGTTAACAGATCATAAAGAATGACCATACTGGCTAGAATCATGCAATGAATGACTGGGATATACATTCAAAGCGGTTAGAAGTTTGCGCCACTAAATATGCTTCGATTTCTCTCCAAGAGAGACTGACAAGCTAGTCAGTGCCGCGAGTTGGGTAAGCTGAGCACATCAAATTAGTGGGGCTCACATGCCAACTGTATATGTAATTACGAGAAATAGGGAGACTAGGCCTTCGATAAGGGTCACTCCTGTCGCGGTATTCTTTTTTGAGATGATATTCTGCACATTTCATTAACCCTTTCAGGACCGCCAATTGTAAGAGCCACACGCAGTGCAAACCGCTGATTTTTGGTATTTGATTAGGGTTTTTATCGTTTTGAGTAAAACTCTAGAGTTTATTGTAATATCTCGATTGAATTTTCTATACACACTGGTATGCTTTAGTGCAAATATAACTTTAAAAGAAGAGCTTTTTTTTACTACGAGATTACAGTGATGCTAGGATTCTGTCAATTGTAATAAGTTCTACAAAGAATATAATGATATAAATCGATCGGTTTTGACATATTCTATTATAAACAGCACTTAAGAGTTATAATAGCGATTGGAAATTGGAAGACAACGAAATGTATTGAAGGAAGCTGTTGCACAATGCGTGCGATGCCAGATCGTCGAAAATTCTTGCCATAACCAGGTTTTTATAACAGGGTCGCTCATTTCTAATAATTCTTATAATGATTTACAGGAGGAAGATGGAAACTTATGGATTGCAGAGAAATTCTGTGCAAGAAGGGTCAATCGTTTTCAAGAGAACTATTAAGTTTAGCAGTTACGCATTTTTTCATTGTTTCAGCATATCCAAGTTTTATTTATAGTCTGGGTGTAGAGATATATTCTTTCCTGACACTCGAAGCCTAGTGCTTCGACAACACGTTGGATTGGCTGCCGTATCGAGTTCACAATATGATGATTTTACATTAGCTAAAAGCTATACTAACCATTGCAAATTCTGGATAATGTAATTGTACCGCGTATAATCATGTCTATTTCCTAGGTAACTGTGAGAATTTGAATCAGTATGTAAAAAGAATTTTGCATAGCTGCTAGTTTCAATATTGTGAGGGAAGTTATGGCTAAGCAAATACTTTGAGTAAAAGGTCTTCTGCACTAGTGAAACTCAAATCTTAGACACTGCCTTCAGAGAGGTGTTGCAAACTTTTGCTAGATGTTTAGATCAAGCAAATTGATCACCTAGCTGTCACATCGTTATCGTTTTGGTAGTATAGTTGCTTACGAGTAATCGTTTTTCTTCTTCATTTTACCATCGATGTGAGTTTATTATTCCATTTCTGCTACAACATGCTGTTCCTTACGAATATTCGAGAGCTTACCTTTCAGCGCCTTCATTTAAAGAGTAAATGATGGAGAAGCCTCGAAAAAGGAAGACTTGGAAGCTCTTGGAGATGAAGAATTGGAAACCGTGTTCTGAGGCTTGGCTGTAAGCGCTGACGAGGACACTAGTAACGAATCAGAGGCGAACATGAACAAAAACGTGCGCACTCCACAAGGCTCTGTGGATAACGATGACGGAACTGACGATGCACAAGAAGCTCTTTTGAATGTTGATATTGCAGTTCGTGATCGGACCACCAATGTGCAGTCACCCATCGTTCTGCCCTTTGGTGACCCAGGAGTAGGTGTCCAACACAGCGTTGCTACCGGGTGCCGGCAACCAGCTCATTTCTACGAACTGCTCATGACCAATCTTTGGGAGTTGATTGTAAAGCTGACAAATATCTATAGCACTCAGAAGAACACCGATTGGGAGGATACCACTGTGAAAGAAATGAGGACATCAATATCTTTGTGTATGCAAATGAGTGTTGTGAAGCTACTGTGCCTGAAAATTTATTGGAGCAGCCATCTATCTTTTAGGAACCCCTTCTCAGGAGTATGAAATCGTGGAGAGTTACAAGAAACACAAGACACTCGTCGATTGCATTGACCAATTGGCTGCCACGAGCTAGGCGATCGATTTGCTTGATCTACACATCCAGCAAAAGTTCGCAACACGTCTCTGGAGGCAGTGTGTAAGATTTCAAGTTTCACCAGTTTAGAAGACCTTTTACTCAAAGTATTTGCTTAGGTAAAATTTCTCTCACAATATCAACAACTAGCAGCCTTAAAATATCCTCCATGAAAAGATTACATAAAAAAAGCAGCTTTACAAACTTTTCACATGAGGATCCAATTTCTCACAATAACCTAGAAAATAGACATGATTATCGCTGTACAATTACATTACCCAGCATATACAATGGTTAGTATAGCTTTTAGCTAGTGTGAAATCATCGTATTTTGTGAACTTGATACAGCAGCCAATCCAAGCATTGTCGAAGTTTCAGATATACGTTGTGAAAGAATAGATCTCTACGCCCAGACTATCAATAAAACTTGTATTTGTTGAACCAATAATGAAATAAGCAGCCTGCTATACTTACTAGTTCTTGTGGTAAAAATTATCGATGACCTAGCATCTCATGCACTGTGCAACAGTTTCTTTACTGTTCATTTTTTCCAATTTCCACTCACTATTATAACCCTTTAGTGTTGTTTATACGAAAATATATCAAAACTGATCGATATATATCATTGTATTCCTTGTACAAACTTACTACGATTGACAGAATGCCATCATTATGATTTCGTAGTAAAAGAGAGCTTTTTTCATACATAAACGTTATATTTGCATTGAAAGCATGCGAGTGTGTAGAGAAAATCTTAAAAGATCGAAATATTACAAAGAACCCTAGAGTTTTGTCCAAAACGATAAAAAAACCCTAACCAAATACCAAAAATCGGCAATTTACACTGCGTGTGACTATTACAAGTGGCGGTCCTGAAAGTATTAAAGAAATGTGCAGAATATCATCTTAGAAAAGAATACCACGGCAGGGTGACCCTTATGGAAGGCCTAGTTTCCCTATTTCTCGTAGTTACACATACAGCTGGCATGTGAGCCCCACTAAATTGATGTGCTCAACTTACCCAACTCGCAGCACTGACTAGCTTGTCAGTCTCTCTTGTAGAGACATCGAAGCATATCTAATGGCGGCAACTTCTAATCGCTTTGAGTGTACTTCTCAGTCATTCATTGTATGATTCTAGCCAGTATGGCCATTTTTTATGATCTGTCAACAACGCGATACCATCTGATCAAAAGTATTTACATCCACCTTCCAACATGTAATGTGGGCACTATAATAGACCAAAATACAAGTGAAATTTGGTTGTTATTTTGCTTAATTGATATGACTCTTCCGTATAACACCGAACATGAACCAGGCGGAAAGAATGTTGACCAATTTCAATTTCGACAGCGCTTGAAGAAAGATTTTCTCTCCTACTCAATCTCAAGAAAACGATGTTTATAATGAAATTTTTGCTACTGAATGCCATATCAATGTTGAAAGGGATGATTCTCATGAAATGCGCATACACGCATATCATTGCCTCAATAAATGCTACAAAAACCTTCTCGCGATATAAGCGGGTTAAAAGATCACTTGGTGATCTTGACTGCGAAAGTGAGAAATTGATGCTACAAGTATTTCGTGTTGTGAATGGAAGAAAGGACTGAGTGTTTTGATTTGCACCAACGATCGAAAATTAAAGGAGCTGCTTCGCGCGCTAGGCCGTCGAAGATCAGATGAGCAGGAATGCGTTCCAAAGTCAAGCGATGGACGAAATCCTTCACCGACAGATTCGTCGAGATGCCAAACGCATTACGTGAAGTCCACCTATCCTACTATCCGATTTCTTAACGAACAACTCAAATGAGAGTCAAGATGCTTAAGGAATTTCTATAGCTAGAAGACACACCTGGTTTTCTTTGCATGTGATAGGAAAAAATAAAAGCTTTAGTGGCGCTCTCTCGACATTCGACGATTAGTGGGAAGGTAGTTAGGGCAGGAGGTGGTAGTAACAAAAAAAAAAATGTTGCTAAACTATTGTGCTCCTCCGACCAATGATGAAATGATTTTGTTATTTCAATATTTGATAATTCCTGACTCAATAGAGCACGCTGAGTTGTCTCAACACGGAACTATCATTGCACGAAACTGGTTAATCAGCTTCAATCATCGCTCATAAAAGAGACATAGCAAGGCCTATGATGATACACCGCTGACTGTGCTCTCGTTTCTCAATCGCATAAAAACATAGCAGAGTATTTCTAATTTCTTGGAGGCAGGCGCACTCTCCAGGAAAGAATTATATGAAATCCGTAATTTAATCTACTGTATGATGCGCCGCAATACCTCAAATTAAAGAGCGAGCGCTACTGCATCCAGTGGCGAATGTGTCGGAATCGCATTGATTGCAGCCCTTTCTTTCGTAACATACTGCATTATATACTTTGAGGGCGTTCTTTCACATCAATTAATTCCGGACTATAATAAGAGACCTAATGCAGAAAGAATTCAATTGACCGCTTTTTATGGAACGACTTCACATTGGACTTCTCAGATGATCTTTCCAAAACATTTGCGGAAATGTGATTCGCTACCGAAAATTGTAATTGTTGCGCAAATTATATAAGAATCTACTATACGAAATGCACAGCAGCAAATTTTTTTTTGCCTGCACTTCGTGGAAGATGAAAGACAACACATTATAGTTATTTGATTGAATGAGAAACTCAAAACGTTCGAGAAAGTGAGCAAAGAAGCTTTTCCAAATTGTGACCTCACCTAAGTTCTTAACAACGTCCATTGTATCAATGGGTTTCGTCAAATTATAACAGTGTTTCGTTCACAATAAGATCTGGTGCTCTAATGCACATCCAACTCTGGCATTGCTTTTTTTTTGCTTTCATATTGATGGCTTGTTGGTGAGATGTCATTCCCTGGCTGTATCTGAATCCTTCAGTGAAATTTTGTGAAATTTTCTATTTTGGATATCACTCAGTTTCTCCATTAAGAACAACAAATTTATTGGCGTGAGAGGCTAATGAGAACATCAAAGTTCGGCAAATCCAATTTCAGTGTTTCGAAAATGGCAGTCGAAAACATTTTGCAGCAAAAGTTGTGCTTCGTTTTCGTCTGCTATTACAGGTTCTGCTATTACATATCTCAGGAATGCACTTGCCATTTCGGAGCTTTGTTTAGTCTCTTATATTATTCTCGAAAAAATTCAGCTTCAATGCAGCATTAGAAATGAGAAGGCGGGAACCGAATTCAGCTCTCGGCACTTGAGGAGACGAGTCATTTGCAGAAGCTCTTGTTTTCGTAGATTTTTCCACACAGTTCATTGCTACTCAACTCTGGCAAGCATTTCACTTTATCAGCCACTCTCCTCGTACTTCGGTGAAATCTGTGGGAAAACGTGCTCCATCAAATTTTGCTTTGAAGCAAGCGAGTTAGAAACACTTGAAGATCTTTGATTCGAATGCTGCCTCCAAGTTGGTGTCAATCACGTTAAGTACTCATTCCGTTGTAGTCTCGTGAATGATCTAATGCATGATTTTTTTTTCTTTCTTGAGTTCGAGTCTATAAAATTTGCTATGTCTTTTAGGGGCCAAAAATGCATGTTTTAACAAACATGGCAAAACTTGCGACAGATCCCCACACGATCTTGCTGCTGGCCGCACTATCGACAGTGTTTGGATGTGGAGTGATGCCCGCAGGTCAAAGTAATGTATAGAAGACTTCCATAACTCGACATATATTCCAATCCTAGATGGAAGTTTATGAGCCATAATCACAGTGAATATGTCTGACACTTGATAAGCACTCTGAAGCTGTCGTAATGAGGGTTGTTCAAAGAAAATTTGAAGTATGAACAAAAAGGAGAAATAAAATTTATTTGAGATCGTAATCTAATCGATTGACTGTTTTCAATAATTAATCGGAATTCATTTATTTGACCGTTTGTTGCGGAGGTATGATCTTGTAATATACCCAATAATGTGGAGTGTTACGCAAAAACATTTGCGTAAGCCGGGATTCGAACCCAGATCTCACTATTTTCTGGAGCGTATGCACCGACGGTGGTGCAACAGTTGGCATGCGCTCCCAGAAAGAGTGAGATACGGGTTCGAATCCTGGCTGCCCCAATTTTTTTACACAGCACTCCACATTACTGATTGTTTTCAATTTTCAACTTTTAATCAATCATTACAAAAACTAAAAAATTTTGCCGCAGGGAGAACTAGAAACTTCACCGTCACTGGTTTCTCCTTGCCTGTTGCCATGGTTTACTCTACCGCAGCCGATGCCCCGACCCGTGTCCCTGGTATAGCAACCAGTAAGGATGGAGCTAAGCGATTTGTTGAAACGTCTTGTAATGCAAACTGTGAGCTGCAAAAATTAGTGAAAAAAAGATAAAGGAAATGAGCTCTAGTTGCACGAAAATACGTCCACCTCATAATTTTGACATAACTTGCATGGACTCACGTAAACTAGCATAAATCAGTTACTTTTAAAGTCTTCTAGCCAGTGAAAATAACTGAATTTCAGGTCTTTGACGTTCTAGAAAGCCAAGCTCGTAGTGCACTCCTGCCTGATGCTGTTATCTCGGCCATTTTAAGTCAACTTGCTGTAACGGTCACTTACACACCATTGGTGTGCACAAAAAGTTCATGTCGGTCTGGCCGATAAGATCACTATGCGTGGGTATCCAGTATACAAAGATTGAGAGATTCTAGGCAGAAATAGAACGCGTTTCAAGAAGCAGAAACGTCTGCATTGTCCTTCAAAAAAACTCAAACAAATATCTAAGATTTTTGAAACTTCAAAACGGGTCTTTCTATATCCTCTCCTTACACTGCCATAAAATTCACGAAACGCGTGATAGTATGCTTTTCAAATTCTGAAGAACAAGATGAATTAGTGCTCAAAACTGTACTTAATCTCCTATTGTATGGAAGGAGACCTATCTTTGGAGCTTATTTTTTGAAGTTGCCCCAATGGAAAAGGAAAGTGGTTGCATCATCATCAGTAACACGGTAACTGGAATCTGCACTAATACTGATCCAGCACGCATGATGACATGTGAGACAGGGATGATGGTGAAAATGACGGCTGTATCTGGACCACCCTTGATAATATCAGGGTCTCTTTCGGTTTGGATAGCATTCTTTTTTTTTTGTAGAGAGCTTCGCTTTGTAAAAGAAATTCTGTGTAGACGACAAACGTTATCATGGCGAATTGGTCGAAAACGATGTGGCAAAGTGTAGTGAACCGAGCGGTTCGAATGTCGGCATCAGGCCCATATGGATCGCACTTCTTCTCGGCATTTGCAGCCGTCGATTGAAATTGAAAATGAGCTGTTATTCCTTTGAGAATAAAATTATATTTGAGTTTACTGTGGCATTAGAATGGCAATAAGCTGACAAATCACATGGATGTTGATGAGTCCGAATAATGCAATAATGGTTGTATTATGATATAGAATTTGATGAATTTGGTTTAGAGCTCTTTTCAGAAACCGGTTGAGGAATTTGCAAAAAAAAAATTTGAAAAAAAGCCGCACAAATAACTTTTCTATGCCTATAACCAAAGTACGCTCTTATCATTACTTCACTACTAATCATAAGGGAGTTAGTTGGAGAGGTATTACATGTGTGAAAAAAAATAAATGATTCATAGTATTCAGTCGAAAAGAATATACTGCGACGGCATTTTGGCTTCACCTACTCATCGGCTTATCAAGAACTGCCCCAATTTGGTATGCGAATGTGTTTACTTGTTACCACAAGGAATTTTTTTTCTTAAGAGGATTCCTTTTCTCCAGAATTATCTTCAAAGAAAACATTTCAATGATATTCCCTTTGACTTCGCGTTGATTTTTGCTTGATAAGCACATGACACGGTCGTCGAGTAGACGAAACATGCTTTGATGACACTATGGTGGTTACCCAATAAAGTTTGGAGTTTTATCATTATTAAGGGTAGTGTATAGTCAGCAAGTGGCAGAATATGAGAAGAAGACTTCATTGGGCTATCGGTAGCAGAAACAATGCGTGTTTCTTTCGAAAATATTTCACCTCTTGGAGAAAAGCAAACGCTTAAGAAAAGCCATTTATCGAAATGTTATCGTACAACCCCTATGCTATCACGTCTATATTTAACATAATGCCACTATATTAATCTTTTTTCTATTATGCCGCCAATATTTCATTCGCGAATGTAGCTCTAAATGAAAAATCAGTTTTCCAGCTTTCACCACACCTTGAAGATAAGAATCAAGGAGCGTCACGGAATATAGCTTTTATTGAGGCTGACGTTGGCGGATTTTTTTCAGAAACAATGGTCAATATTTTGGCGGTCTCGACTATCTAAAAGATCTATTTTATACCTTTCTCAAGACCATATGCATAATTCAGAAAGTGATTATCAGGTATGTTAAGTGATTATCACGCATATTGAAATTCGAGCGTGGTCTTAAAAAACACTGGACCACGCTCCATCGTTCTATGAATACAAACTTTCTACCGCCGTTTTTTTTCCGTAGTATGGGCATATTTTATGGTGGCAGTTTCAAAACCGGGCATGCGCACCAATCTCAGCCCTTCCGAAAAAAACTTTATCTTGCGTTCTAGCTGGAGAAATAAAGCGATGCTCCACAATTGGGTAGCTTTTGTCGAACACAGCTTCTTTTCGGAACTTTTGATAATCATTCGATAGCTCAAATCTCACAGTATTAACAGTATGATGGTTGCATTTCTTGTTGGCAAGAGTGTGTGTAATGCTCTGAAAGCGCCGTGACAGATGGTAAGTTGCAAATTCTTATACACATAGCGGAGCAAGGAATGAGCGCCCACTGTGACATGCGACATGCCGCCCGTGTACGCACCAAAGGCCTTCTGAAACAAACCTATTACACCTTCACAACTGCCGAGATCAAAGCCGACAAATGATTACTAGGTGGCGAAGAGAAAGGCTTTGTCTAGCGAAAAAAATGCTCGAGTATGGAACATAATAGTATCTCTACCACTTTTCTAAGAAGTCTCAACTCTTTATTTAGACATATCATCAAAAAATTACAGAAATTCATCGAGGGAGTGGCATCGCTTTTACTGTTCAGCTATTTTTTTCAAACTATTCATTGTCTCTCAATTTTCGATCACTGACGATTTTTGGGTAATGTCTGAAATGAGAGACTATCAGAACTATTGAATTTACATCAAAGTATTTGTGAGGGACTGGCTAGACGAAAGGCATCGTGAAACTGTCGAGGCTGCAAGACCTAAGCAATTGTATAACATTGTATAAGTGCCCTTAACTGATCACTTGCATGTTCAAAAATATTTATCAGCCATATTAAAATCTTAGCGCGATCTAGAGAAAACACTCAGAGCAAATGCTGTAAGTATCAATTATTCTAAAGCTAAGTATCCTGCAACTTTGTTCTATCGTTCTGTAGGTTTGAGCTCTTCATTTCCATTCCACATTGCTTTTGGAGCGCATATCCTCGAATACTAAATGTAATATTCTTCCGCTCTGACAGTGCCACAAAAAAACACTTTCAAAAATCAACTCTACTTTGAATTAACCATATTCAAGCTTCCAAATGATCAAAGAAGGTCTGATGGAAAGCTAAGCATGGACGCCAATCGTGGAAAGATTCGCGCTGCAGGTAGAACGTAGATTTCCCTCGGCTGCATAGCACTGTCATGACCATTCAAGAAACAAGTACGGCGATGGGATCGCCATTTTCATGCTATCAAATGATTGCAAAAGTTCAGGAAAATGTTTAAAAAAAGACTCTGCCGAGAGAGGGTTATGGAGACATTATCAATTGTAGGGAGCACAGAGTAAATTTTCAAGATTTTGCCAGCAGTTCCCATTCATTTTGGAACCGATATGATCTATGGTCGTTATCACATTCAAATGATGAATATATAGGATGGATGAAAAGTCAGCAAATGCCCAGCATACGTCACAAAATTATTTGCATTATATACAAGGATGAAATAGGTTCCAACACGTAGAAGCGCTGGAAGACTACCTCGAAAAATTTATGGCTTACAGAAACTGTCAAAAAAATCGCGGAGAATATACATAAAGGCAGAATTAATAGTTGAAGAACACAAGAAAGGCAGCGTTTCTTCCACTTGAGCGTCCCACGAAGTAAGCGTCGTAGTCAACGCTTTTATTAATGGATAACAACTCCCAACAGTTACTAATCAACATCTCTATCTCAAAAATTTTTAGCTTAAGACTCGAAGTCTGTAACAGTAGATTCCAATCTAGTTATTCTCTGTGAATCTCTTATTGTAAGCAATCTTGTAATTCTTCTCTAACTAGTTTATTTATGACTAATGCTGAGACAACCACAAGAGCTTTTTCTTGACTTGAGCAAAAGTGCTTCTCTGCATGAGTTTTCTATTTGCAGCTTTTTTCATTTTTTACAACTGCACCAAAATATTCATCACATTATACACTTGAAGTGAAAATAATTACATCACTCTGACTAATCGCCACCAATATTATCTACCAGTTTATTCTTACTGTAATGCTAAAAAAATATCGGCTAAATAAAAATTGGTTGTTCTAAATTTACTATTGTTTAATTTCAGCTTCCACCGGCGGTGGCAGTTGCCGAGAAGAACTGAGAGCCAAATGGACCCAATGCCAACACTAGCACCGCTCGATTCACTACACTTTGACACATCGATCTCGACCAATTCGCCATCATGATGTTCGTTGTCTTCACAGAATTCTTTCTTCATAAACGAAGCTGAACGGAAAAGATTGCAATTCAAGCCGAGAGAGTTCCTGAAAATGTTGCGAGGGGGCCGGACACAGGCGTTACTTGCACCATGGCGGCTGGTGGCACATTGCAGGGCATCATTGCTGCTCCCATATTAGTAAAAATTCCTGTGACCGTGTTGCCGACGATGGTGCAACTTCTGTCCATCATGGTGGCTGTAAGTTGCTGTCAGTGTAGGAAACAATTGCTCTTTCACTAAGGTGGAAAACAAGAAAAAAATTATCGACTGAAGGGTTTCGTAATTTCGCCATCGTAGTAGTTTTACCCATATTTTAGAGCCTTTCCTGATAATTTCCTGGCCATTGTAAAGTGATAATGAAACAGCTTGTTTTCTCAGTACCTATATATTCGTGCATCAAACCTGTCAAATGATTCAGTGTTGAATACGCACTCATAGTGGTCATATCCGCTGTACCTAGATGAACTTTTGTACACCAATGACGCGTAATTCACTGTTACATTAAGTTGAGCCAAAATGGTCAAGATGACAGCGTTAGGTAGCATTGCGCTACGACCCTAGCTCTCAAGAAAAGCGACGACCTAAGAATCAATTTTGATCCATTTCGAAGCGTTTACTTGGAAGTTTTTTCAATTGACTTATGTGACGCGATGCAAGTCATTTCAAATGAAGAGGGTGACACATTGTGAGAAAATTGAGGCCCACATCCTACACCGTCTCAAATCTCGTAAAATAGGAAAAGTACTGGTATTAAGTAGCTAAAGCTCACTGCTTGCATTACTAGACGTTGTACAAATCCCCTGACTTCTGGCTCGCTTGTTGCAATATCAGGAACTCGGGCCGGGGCATGGGCGCAGTTGGAGTGAACCATAGCAACAGGTAATGTGAAGTCAGAGACGGTGAAGCTCCTAGTGCTCCCTGTAACGGAATTTCGTAGCTTTGTAGTGAATACATATGAACTACGCTGCTATGTTGCTAACTTCAACTTCTGCAGAAAAAAATTTCAGAGTTGAACCTGACCAGGATTCCCAAAGTTTTATTTAAGACTATATATTTCAGTGGTCACTTAACAATCATCGTTCATCATCTTGACCAGCAGGTGTCACTCCACATCCACATACCGTCGAGATTGTGCTCAGCACCAAATCATAAAAGAAGTGGTCGTTTAAGTCTCGTGATTCATGTAAAAATATTCATTTTTGATTACTGAAAAGCAAATAAGCATTGTGGACTTATATTAAGCCGTTGGTTTTGAGTTCTTTCTTGAAACCATGTGCAAATTTCAATATATCCGATAGTCATTATTGAGCCAACATGTCATGTCGTCTACTGTACAGCTACTGTACAGTCCGATACACGTGATTAGTTCTTGACACCCTCTTCAGTTGGGAAAGCTCTTTGTCTTTAGCCAATCCGCTCTAAATTTAATGCTGGTTTTAAGAAAATACTTGAGAGTACAATACTTCAAAAATACCAGCCAAGAGCAATTGAGTGTGCAATAGTGCCAATTTAGTAATTTATTTCACTTAATAGCAAGTGTAAATCGTACGTCATCGCCTACGCGCCCAGAGAATTGGCTAAAGACGAAGGGCCTGCCCGAGTGACGAGGCCAAGACCGATGCGTGTGTCGGGTTGTACAAAAGTACATGAGTCGATCACATGAGGTGTTGGCTCAAATAATAATTATCAAATATACTGCTAAGTTAATTTAAACAAATATACCGCTCTGCAGTAGATCATTTACGCAGCAAAAATCGGATTTACCACTTAGCACAGATACGTTGATTGACGTCGTCTTGGCAGCTCTTTGACTGTTTAACACCCTCAAGATCGCATGATTCAAAACTATCCTGTCAAGGGACGGGGGAAATCGGCAAATGAAGTAAAATCCATGTCAAATGTTGGATGGCAGTAAGATGATGTAAAAAAATCACTTAAACAGATGCGGTGAATGCACCAATTTTTGAGTAGCACGGATTGAATTCTGCTCCCGCCTTCTCATTTCTGATGTTGCAAAACAAAATTCCGACTTTCCCAAGAATAAATTTATTGCAAGCGACAGAATACTGAAATTAGAATTTCATTTTCAGGAGAGGATCTGTAAAAGCAGAAATCCATTGACAAAATGCAGCATGCATTCGCCGACATACGTTTTTGGCAACAGATTACTAACAAGCACCAATCGCCATTAATGAGTTTTGATGTTTTTATTAGCTTCTCATATATAGCATGCCTATAAAGTCTCTTTCATTATTAGAGTGCCGAGTAATACTTACAATAGGAACTTCTACAGAATTTCATTGAAGACATCAGAGGAAGGCGATTGACATCCCACCATATCCACCAATAAGAGGAAGCAAAACAAAACGGTGCCAGATTTGGCCGTAGAACAAGCAGCTGTTAGAGGGCAACAGATCAGCTCATGTGCCCTGACGACTTTGTCACTGTATCAAATTGTGAATATTTAGTGGACAGCGTTGAGAACGTATGTGAGAGGACTTTGAGTAAAAAGGTTTCTTACTCACTATATCAAACGCTCAAAATTTCCCATCACGGTGGATGTTTATGGCACATCATCAATTTCGCGCAATTCTCCACAACAGACAAAACAAAAGTTATATAGTTCCTATGATGAAGTCTTATATATTTAGTGTCATCGTAACAAACTCATTAGAGTCCCATTCAAAATCGAACTCATACCTCATTTCTGCGGAAACAGGTCATCTAGAAATCCAAGAAGGTAGTTTTCTTCTCGGTAATGAGCAATCATATCGACTCATTCAGAAGGCTAGGTTTCTAGAGTAGTTCTGGAATTTTTTTTCCAGAAAATCGCTTCAGAGCAATTACTTTTAAACCTTAAAAAAAGAGAGAATTGCGTTCAATAAGTTTTCGGTTTGAACGCATCTGTTACTGGATAAAAGCAGTTCTTCACTAAAGACTGCACGCTCAACACAGAAAAATTTTATGAAGTATGTTTCTTTGTTTTGAAAGACTCGTGCCAGCAGCGTCACGTCGTGTGTAAAGTAAAAAAAAATTCTACTATTAGCGAGGGCTCCTAGTTGGGGCATAACTAGTTCTATTTTGTCTATCTTGAGAATGACATATCGAAGGCACCGGCGGCGCGGTAAAATCATTGGACTTCTCATGTGTCTTTTACGTGCACTGATCGAGACTGAATAAGCATCTTTGTGTTGGTGAAGTTTGTGTTGTGGAAATTTCGCTTCTAGCAGTTTTGTGTCGTTTTAGTTTATTTGCTACATCTCGAACAATATCCTATTCTCTGTACTTTTAATACTATACAGATCAGCGAATTTCGACAACGATTTTTGTAAACCTATGTCATAGGTCTAACGAGAAGCACTTCAAATATCATTCGGTGGAATTGCCCTCACGTGTATCGCCTATCATCCTACTGAGCGTTGAGTGGCTCAAGCAACTACCACTGAGTCTTCCATTCTTCTCTATCGCGCAGATCCGGAGGATTCATCTATCCGTAGGAATCGCTGAGAATTATAATTTTCCTCCAGTCTTGTCAAGAAAAAATCAGACCAAATCAAGCAGTCTTCCTCCCCTGCGTATACAAGTTTGGAGAATCCGGTCAGTAATGGCTTTCGTAGATCGCTTCTTGTTAGAAAACACGTAAAATTTATTATCTCACCTGCTCACTTAATCTTCGATAACATGGAGAGCAGAACGGCATTTTAGATGCCAGAACTTCGGATTTCTCCTCTCTGTACAAGATGAATGATACTTCTAGTTACGACCTTTTCATTGCACGTTCAATGACATCAAGTGATATTCCTTTCTGTTTATAGCAATCAGATTTCTGTAGCATACGTAAGGCAAGGATAGCGTTGAGTTGGAAGGGTGATCACGCACTAACATGATCCTTGTTCTCCTTACTACAA
Organism: Parelaphostrongylus tenuis; assembly: GCA_019055375.1. Classification (NCBI taxonomy): domain Eukaryota; kingdom Metazoa; phylum Nematoda; class Chromadorea; order Rhabditida; family Metastrongylidae; genus Parelaphostrongylus; species Parelaphostrongylus tenuis. The sequence continues at coordinate 23,274 of JAHQIW010004844.1, read as the reverse complement.
CTTTGAATAATCATTTGACAGGTTTGAATCACGAATATATGGGATATTCAAGAATTAAAGCTGTTTCATTATCACGTTACAATGGCCAGGAAATTATCAGGAAAGGTTCTAAAATATGGGTACAACTATTACGATGGCGAAATTACGAAACCCTTCAGTCAACACCTTTTTTCTAGTTTTCCACCTTATTGAAAGAGCGATTGTTTCTTGCACTGACAGCTTCCTAGATTCACCATGATGGACAGGAGTTGTATCATCGTCGGCAGCACGGTCATAGCAATTTGTACTAATATGGGAGCAGCAATGATGCCCTGCAATGTGCCACCAGCAGCGATGGTGAAAGTAGCGCCTGTGTCCGGCGCACTCTCAGCAATTTCAGGAATTCTCTCGGTTTGAATTGCAATCTTTTACGTTCAGCTTCGTTTGTAAAGAAAGAGTTGTGTGTAGACAGCGAACATTACCATGGCGAATTGGTCGAGATCGATGTGGCAAAGTGTAGTGAATCGAGCTGTGCGAGTGTCGGCATTGGGTCCATTTGGCTCTCAGTTCTTCTCGGCAACTGCCGCCGTCGGTGGAAGCTGAAATTGAACTATGGTAAATTTAAAACAAACAATTTCATTCAACCGATATTTTTGTAGCATTACAGTAAGAATAATCTGGTAAATAATATTGGTGCCGATTAGTCAGAGTGATGTAATTATTTTCACTCAATGATATAATGTGATGAATATAGATTTTGTGCAGTTTTAAAAAGCGAAAAAAAGCTGCAAGTATGAAACTTGTACAGAAAAGCATTTTCTGCTCAAGTCAAGAAAATTCTCTTGTAGTTGTCTTAGCATTAGCCATAAATAAACTAGTTGGAGAAGAATTACAAAATTGCTTACAATAAGAGATTCACAAAGAATAACTAGATTGAGATCTACTGTTACAGACTTTGAGTCACAAGCTAAAAATTTTGAGTTAGAGATGTTGATTAGAAACTTTTTGAAGTTGTTACTCATTAATAAAAGCGTTGACTGCGACGCCTAGTTTGTGGGATGCCTAAATGGGAGGAACTCTACTCTTCTTGTGTTCTTCAGTTATAAATTCAGTCTTCATGTATGTTCTCCGTGATTTTTGACAGTTTCTATAAGCCATAAATTCTTCGAGATAGTCTTACAGCGCTTCTGCGTGTTGGGACCTATTTCATTCTTGTACATAATGAAAGTAATTTTGTGACGTATGCTGAGCATTTTCTGACTTTTCCATTCATCCTATATATTTAGCAATTCAATTATTCTATCATTAATATCAATTATTTATTATCAATTCTATATCAATTCCTATCAATTCAATGTGATAACGACCATAGATCATATCGAATCCAAAATGTATCGAATATCGAATGGGAACTACTGGCAGAATCTTAAAAATCTACTCGGGGCTTCCAATCAGTTGAAATTATTTTCATAACACTCTCCCGGCAGAGTCTTTTTTTAAATTCCTGAACTTTTGCAATCATTTGATAGCATGAAAACAGCGATCCCTTCGCTGTACTTAGTTTCGAAAAATGGCCATGACAGTTTGCTATGCAGCAAAGGGAGACCTACGTTCTACCTGCTGCGCGAATCATTTCCACGGTTGGCGTTCATGCTTATCTTTTCATCAGACCTTTTTTAATCATTTGGAAGCTTGAATGTAGATTATTTTTATAATAGATTTAATTTTTGGACAGGTTTTTATGTAGAGCTGTCAGAGCAAGAAGAATATCACACTTAGTACTCGAGGATATGCGCATCAAAAGCATTGTGAAAGGAAATAAAAAGCACAAACCTACAAAGCGATTAGAACAAAGTTATTATATACTGAGCTTCAGAATCATCCATACTTATAGCATTTATTCTGAGTGTTTTCTCAACATCACGCTAGAATTTCAATATGGCCGATAAATTTTTTTTTTCAACCATGCAAGTGATCACTTATGGGCACTTATACAATGCTATACAATTGCTCAGAGCTTGCAGCCTCGACAGTTTCGCAATGCCTTTCGTCTAGCCAGTCCCTCTTTGGGGAATGAGGAGGTGAAGGAGGGACTTTCTTACACAAAGGAACCGCAGAAGCAATGTTTACACGCGCCATAGTAAAAATCGTCAAACCACTAGTATTTTACATTCACTTGCGTCTGGCCGGCAATCATGAAATTTTTTAAATTCGGTTTATTATTTTCAAAATTCATTCTTTTTGTGTGATTTTGAGATTCTTATCTCGTTATGGCTCGTGCAAATATTACGTCTTTGATTTTCAATGTAAAGAGGTTTTTTCCTCCGAAAGGGATTGGCTTCAGACGAAAAGCACCGTGCAAATGACGAGGTTGCAAGGCCGAAACACGTGTATTAAACAGTACAAGTGCCCATAAAAGAGCACATGCATAGCTCAAAAATAATCAGCAGGCATCAAAATCTATTCCATCAGACAACCTTTGTGTTGTCGAAGCGCGGTGACGTGATGTCAACGCTACGAAATTCCATCCACACACCTGAGCGAAGAAGCGCGCGGACTGCGAAACTAAATCAGCTTTTGTCTGCTACGGTGTATAAAGAAGCTAGTTCAAAAAACGAGTAGGTAATTGGAATTTTCGAGATTTAAGCAATCGAATGATTGCTGGAAAGCAGGAAAAAAGCTCCGCTCAGCGAAAAACGCTAACTTTATTTACTCCACTGGAGCGCAACGTAAAGCCCTCTTAGAACGAAAGTAAACCGTTGGAAATCTTTGGATTTAAGCTACCGAATGAATACTAAATCTAAAGAATGGCAAAAAGGGCGTGAATGTCGAAGGGCCGAAGATGGATGGAGATTACAGAAATGTCCATCTTATTACAACTTTGTGCATTCGCTTAATCATCAAGAATTGAGGGATTGATTTTTAATGCTTAAATTAAGTGATAATCGTTGGTTCAATCACTAAAGTGCTGAGAGTGTTTAGTTATGCTCCTTCGGAAGTACCAGAACAAGGTTCACTAAGTTATAGAGCAGCATGACTAGTTTGTCTGCGACACTCGTTGAGATCCTACACACTGATACATGTGACGTAGTTAACTCTTTGATCCGCTGCACTTTTTGTGTAAAGAGAGCGACCTTTTTACTATTAAGACAACGTTTGAGATAGGTTTAATGTTCACCGTGCATGAAACTTTTGAAGTCTCTTCATTAATCTCATTTGAAATAGTTCTCTAGTCTTATGTAAGATGCTGACAAAATGCTTAAAGATGCAGGATATGAACAGTTAAGGTACTAATGCAATCGGTTTTTCCAACACTCTCTCGCAGTCACAAGAAACACCTTGGTGTGACTAATTTCAAAAATGGATGGAGACAACCAGTGATCTGCGACATTTGTGAGAAAGGCATACTCTTCAAACAGCGGTCGGAACAGCACGCAAATGTTTCAAAACCTTTGTAGACGGTGAATGCGGAAAAATGAATCTAATCCAGGAAGCGATCCCTTTCCTATTGTAAACTTTGATTATGGGTGGTATGCATAAAAACTGAGTATATAATATCAAGGCTTACTACCGGAAATTTGCCGGCCTTTGAAGCGATGTGATAAAGAATATAGACAATCTATATAATTTACAATTTCTACCTAAATACAATTTCACCTCCTACATCAACGAATGAAAGGGACGAATAAAGTGCATCACAGACTCTCGGTTTATAAGTTTTTGGTACCGAATGAAATAGGAATTGTTCTTCAAACAAAATAGGATAAAATGTTTTCTTAGTAGAAGATGCTCTTTTTTGTTATAATCTACACCAGCTCAGTCTATCTAGCACTAAAATTTCTCAGATTTCACATCGTTCTTAGTCAAATTCACGTATGCATTGGAATCATTCTATGTCACTGGACTCTATACAGCTTGTCGACTCAAAGGCTTATGACTCTTCTGAGGGCGTGTGCGAGCTATTCAATGTTTGGGTCGTCAGTACTCAAAGCAGAGCACTGGCAACGAGGCCGGATTGGCACCAAACCTTACCATTGCCTTCATATCTGAATTTGAATCACCATTTCTCAGCCGTTGTCCATTACTCTTTTGTTAATACACAGATGATTGCTTGCTATCACTGAGGAGATGTACGAATGTCTACAACTGTGGATTATGCTGAAATTGAGTTCTGCAATTTTTATGTCATCTTATTTATTTACAACAAATTAAATTCTTGGCCTTTTCAATGGCGTATATGTTATTCGAAAACCCGTGATCTCGAGTTTCTAAACGTGTAAGTCATTTATTTTTTATAGCAGTATAAAATTTTTTCATTAGATTGGCAACTAAATTAGGTCGTAATTTTTTATATTTATATTTACTTACAATGTATTTGATTGTTGGTCTTTTTTATCGAGTATTATGTCATTTGAGAGCTTGTTACTTCTTGATTCTGGATAAGTGAACCACTTTATTCTTTATAACTGTATGAAATTTACTTTTACACCGGAAAAGCACTTCCGAACATAAGTTGTGAAAGTCCTTTGAAAAATTCACTTTGGTCGTCGGCCAGTGAAGAGACATAAGGCCATAACAGCGTTTAGCCACAAAGCGGTTGATCTACCAACTACACAAAGATGGTTCAAGAAGTTTCGTGAAGGCGACAAAAACACGCCAAAATCAGCTGCAGCAGTTTTGTCGAAGCGGCGTCCAGATGTCGTTCACTCACATATTCTCACCTTACACTGCAAAAAATTGAAGAATTAGAGTAGACACGTTTAATTCATCCACCGCATTCCAAGCATATCTCAGATGCTGCTCTGAGCGACTACCATCTTTCCAAGTTTCTGCAACATTCTTTGGCAGAAGAACGCTTCATCAATGTTGATGACATGGTATAGCACTTGTAATCATTTTGAAGTAAAAAAAAATGTATGCAGATACAAAAAAATATGACATCGCACCAGTGCTAAAATCGGTTAAATTAAAAGGAACTGCGTTTGATCATCCAATACCCAATATCTGGCACCGTGACTGGGTTCAGTGTCCATAGCGACTACACGTGCCATACCGTTGACGGTTGGTTGATGACAGATAGATGCGTTCTAGCGTAGAATAATGGTGACAAAACCTGCGTCAGCAGTGCAACTGTTCGACCACGCGCCCCCAAATAGAGTGAAATGTGGGTTCGAGTCCCAACTGACGCAAAAGTTGTGATTGAATGAATGATCGACTGAAACTTCTACGTATATGTGGAGGAGGATAATCATTGGAAGCAAGAAGCGGACTAGGAGGCCTCTGAAGTACTAATGGGCTGCCGTGACCCGCTGCACATCATCACAATGAAGTAATTTGGAGAAGTGGGAACTGAATAAAGTTTAGGAAATGACTATTTAAGTATGTAATTAGATAAACATGCGTAGAGCACAAAATAATGCGCATAATCGAGTGACGAAAATTGTTAACACAAACAATGCTTGCAGTAAATGAATAGTGAATATATGGAACTTAATGCATCTAAACACTAGAGCAAATATATTTAGACTTTTGTCGAGGTTTTGAGTAATGAAGTAAACAGATAATTGAAAAATAGTCTTCTCAGGCCCGCGTCCAATTTTTCTGCCCACCATCTGTGAAACTGCCACGAGCCCTGGCGATTCAAAAGGCACTTCTATCTCTGTGAGCAAGATTCGCGGTAAGAGTGATTTGTAGGCTAGAATCAAATAGTAATGTCCTTAATCTTTGAGTTACTTGGTTTTACAAATTGAGTTGTGCAAGCTAACAACGGCTTTTCGGAATAAGGCTAGCGAGCTAGTTGGGAATATTGAACGATGGTGGCTTTTTCACAACAAGTTTCTTGAGCCTACCAAAACTGCAGCGCGCAGACAAGTACTAATTGAAACTTTGTGAAAATTCTTCTAAAAGATCTTGGGCTCTGTAATTCTACCAGAATGTGGCTTTATTTTATTCATTTTTCAAGGAGCACGCTTGAAATGTTCTGATTTCAACGCGCTCTATTCTTTTTGCTTCCTCTCTTCTTTTCAAATTATCGCTGACGTTGGTGGGGCATATCCTCTATGGAGTTTTGGTATCTAGCTAAGGCGTTTCCATGTCTTCAATACAGGTAGTTCCCACTCTTTGTAGATCGGATAATGCATAACTCTGAGATCGATCTGATTACCTGGCAGTGATGGTGAATTTGCCTCCCAAGGCCCTGGTAATCATGGTGATATGAGTCGCTATAAGAGGCAGTTGTTTCAAGGCGAGAGGTACTTGTAGAGTGCATGTGACCTCTGTCCAGTGGTCTCCACCACTCCACAACGCAGTGGAAAGCTCATGAAAGCGTTGAGTTGCTGAAAGTTGATTTTGTGCTTGATGCAATCAAAGTTTGAGTCTGGTAATTTTTTCTAGAAGAGTAATAAAGGTGTTTGGATGACTGAATTGTGGACAAGCTGTGGATTGCGTTTTCAGGCTCTGAAGAGGGTGAAATTGCCGAAACGTCGGTTGTTTGGATGAATCGGTTATAATAATACCTCTTGTTTAGCTTAAGAATAAAGCAACGAACATGGCTGAATAAGGGGTGAGGCGGACTCAGCGACCATGTACGTATTGCAAGACGCTATATCCACTCCACTATCCATCTCATCAATGCCAGAATCTCATTCTTCTCAGTGGTATGTAGTCATTTTCACTTTAGATGATCAAAAGTCTTCTTTCAGCTTCTCTTCAAAGGAAGCGTAATATAGACCAAGCTTTATTTCGTAATTGAACAAAATGTATCACAATAAGATGAACCCAGATGCAAAAGGGCATAAAGTCGAATTTGAATTACACGACATAATTAGTCATGATTGGCTGAAAAATCTCATTTGTAATATTATGAGATATAATTAATTATTTTTACTGAGTCTCCACGTCGTTCTCTTTATTACACCACAATTAACAAATTATCAATAACAAATCTGAGAAATACAACAACAAAAAGAGGTTGACAGGAACATTTATTTACGCTGTCGTTAGATAATAAAGAAATAATTCAAGAAAACAATTATAGGATTTAATAGATTTTATGCACATCTTAGCCCCCTGATATGGAGCCAAAATTCAAAGTCTCAATATTTTTTCAAGCGTTTACGTTCACCAACAATTAATTTGTGCCTGCCAATTCCGCATCCATAGACAGCGAATTCAAGCGGCCTTAAACAGAGTATGATATAAAAAGATGGATTAAACACAAAACCACAACATAATAGCATACGAGGCAATGATGAAGGATAGAGCTTGCTGCGCTAAGCAGTCTTTTGGAAATGCGTCGTGCACTGGGCTCCATTCGTAGAATACAGAGGATTTAAGTTTGGTCTATGAGTGGATTGGCCTACAATTTTTTTGCACTATTGCTTCATTCGACATGTTATACAATTGAGTTTATGCGAAGAGAATGTGGTAGACAGGAGAACGCTTAGCAGACATTCGGTACGGTTATGGAAGCCTAGCTCACCATCTCAATGAATGGGCTACCGCAAAGTGATCACTCGTTGGAGACATTGACCGAACACATGCGAAAATCTTCGGCTGCATCGCGCAGGCAAGACTTTCTTGAGCCCTGCATCACTGGAGATAAATCGCGGGTCTAATATGATAACCACTTGCTACGTCCACTGATTGCTTCGCGGCAAAGGCTCGGCACTTCAACCAAGCCTAGGCTTCACGCCCGGGAAATTATGATCTAGGTTTTGTGGGATTGACACAGCACACTGCTTTGAAAGCTGGTCGACAACAACGAGACAATCGCTGCCGATGTCCCTGGGAAGCGTTCGAAATCACTAAGTTATGCCTTTCTATAACATGACGCTCGACTTCACGCTGAAAAGTCGACTTACCACGTTTTGGTGAAATTGGACTGTGCCACGGTCCTACATCTACCGTATAGCCATAATATTGTTTCATCGGATTATTATTTCTTTCATGCCTTGAAGCAACATGTCCAAGAGAAAAACTCAAAGACCACAATTAGCTCGAAAGTGACCTCACCGACTTTTTTGATCAACAAGATCATTCTTTGCAGGAGGGAGGCCTCAATCATCAGCAGATGGTTGCAGATCACCGATCATGTTGTCAATATATTGTTGATTAATTGATTTCGCAGAAAAAATAAGGAAATTAAAATAAGTGCCCAAGCGCGAAAAAATTTGTGGAACATTCCAGCAATAACCTGCAGTGGGCTTGCGATGTATGGAGTCGATGTTGCTATCCTCCCAAACATTATTGGTACGTGCCATTGGACCTACCCTAAGAGGATAGAAGCTCTGTTGAGCTCGGGGAGCACTTGAGGTCCAACCAGCCAATTCATCTGTCTACTACAGAGTTCCCTAACCATTGCGCTACAGGCGCCCCATTGGTGTATCAGAGAAGTGCAATCAGTATCTTGATTTGAGAAGTTTAAACGATCGGGCTCCATGAAGTTCAAAACAGATGGGAAAAATAAAGGCTACCTGTAAGAGACATTTGTTAATAGTTGAATGTGAAAGTTTTTTTCAATAAAGCGCCCTAAACACAACCTCCATCACTTTGCCAGCTTCAACGAGAGCTGAGTGAATAAAAATGGACGATTAGGCGAGAAAAAAAATATAGAATTGATCAATCTGTTGAAGTGGGCTCAGCGCGAATACGAAGATGTGTAAAGATGTTTGCTTAAAGCAATTTCATCAACAAAAGATGACCGAAAAGAAGGTAAAAGCAAAAAAGTTTGTAAAACGTTACAGCAAAAACCAAACTTAATTTTTTTACTCGAAAACTATTAGAAAGTGTTCATTTAGCATATTCCGAGCAAAATAGCTCTCTATCTCTAGCATTCAAGCAACCCAAAGCAGTTATGATTCACTTCAGGTTACAAGTTACCATATCATCTAACACTGAACATCGAACCAAGCTTTCATGCGCTTGAATTGTGATGTTCTACCACTACTGTGTGCTTTGACGCATAGGTGATATAGAATCGCCTATTGACTCCTACAAGATATGATCCATAACCACTGAGAAATTCTACCAATCACAAGTTTTTGACCTCCGACTTTTCTACTAGATTTGCACTAATATTAGGTAAAAATCAAGAATTATACTCAACAAATAACAATAAACCAACTATTGACGAGCGTACATCACAAGCCGGCTGGCAGTTATCTATGCATCCAACCAAATCTAATTTTCCGGTCTCCTTGCCATGTTCCTTGAAAAGTTAAACTCCATTGTCTTTGTAGACCAGTACAAGGTAATACGATTTACCCATTACTCGAACCATGACCGTAATCGAGATTTCATCTAAAGTGTAAAGTATTCAATAGATATCAGAACTCAAATATTTGACGGCCACTTGTGGTGATATGATGTTACGATATGCCCAATAATGTAGAGTGTTGTGTAAAAACATTTGCGTCGGCTGGGATCCGAACCCACATTTCACCCTATTCGGTGGCACGTGTCGGACCGTTGAACTACTGACGCCCATATTGAGACCTTTCTTCTTACGCTTTCTTGTAACATCAAACCACCACCAGAGGCAAAAAAGGGTATGAAATCTGATTGATTATTGATATCCAATGTCTTTCAGCATAAGTGAGTTCAATGTCGATTGCGACTTCTCACGCTAGACCGAAGACGGTTACTGTTCATACATAACGCGTTGTAGCGTAGGAAGAGTGGTGTCAAAACGGGCTTCGCTAGTGCAACGGTTTAGCATGCTCCCCGGATAGGTTGGAAGGTGACTTGAACCCCAGCTGACGCAAACTTTTTTGCGCACTAGTTAACATTATTGGATTTATATAATAGTAATAATAGCATTGGTAGTAATAATGATATAAGAACTTTAATGATGATGCTTCAATATAGGATGCAAAATAAGCATTTATTAGATATGCTAAACAGTGCACTCTTAAATTGTTCTACTCCGCGCTTTCCGACTGTTCGATTACATTGTAATACGAGGCATTCGTCTTCTGCGTTTCATGCCTGGAATTATGATGTTTATCTAAGATCATTTCAAAAACATACGCGCTTAGGCCTCATATTTCCGTACAAAGGAGGTGACTTCTACTTCGAGATTCTCTCTCTTCCATCCGTTCCTTCCCTTATTTTCCGTGTGAGCCTAACGGCTTGCATGATTTCGCCTATGTACATGACTACTAGGTATTGTTCTATGCGTACACAGAGCAGTCTCTTCTAAAGCGTATGGCGATAAATCCAGTGGCGCGGTCAGGCCATTCTGTGTCATTCCGTATTAGAGGACAGCTATCGGCATGCCTGAAGCCGATCCAAACGTCATACTAGGCTTGCGTGGGCGAAGCCCCACAACAAGATGGATTGCAAGGAGAAGTCACCCTCTTTGCGCAGGAACACAGAACATCAATGGAAAAGATTTTCAGTGCATCCTTAGTTGACTTTATCGGTCTAAAGATATACTACAAGGATGAGCGTCTTGCCATCACACGTAATATGACATAGTATAGGTTGTCATCTCTTCGAGAACAAGGAGAAGCGTATTTCTTAGAAACCACTCTCAACTGCCTCCCACATACTTCCCACCTTCTTGTTTGCAGGATTTTACAAATCTGACACTTATTCATAAAGTGGTAACCAAAACATCACTATTCGGTAACAGACTATAACCGTTTCTTATGCTAGATATGATTATCAAAATTTTGACGAGAAATCTTTGTGCAACAAGAAATCCATGGCACTCGTGCGTAAATGCACATAATATAACAATAATTAATGTTAATGATTTAATTCAACGCTATTCAATCGATGTTTATCAATATATTTCATTTTTATTGAATTTATAGTCGACACTTTGACACATTATTGATCCCTCATCATGGTGTCTTCGCTTTTTTTTCATTATGAGGATTCCACTGCTTCTAAAATTCAATTCATCTGCTCGTCTTCTTCCTGAACACGGTAGAATACTGGATGAGCGAGTCTCCTTGCTAACTCGAAGATAACCTCGATGTGGCGTTCCATAGAGCGTTGTTGTTCACTGCCGTAGAGAGTTGTGTGGTGGAGCTTAGCTCCACACGTGCCGCGACGAGCATCACATTCACACGGCCACGGATCCTCCAAATCAATAGTAATAATAATAATAATTTTCAATGCACACCATCTTAATTGGGTCAAGCTCCACACGTGCCGCAACGAGGATCACATTCACTCGGCCTCAGAGTCTCCACATTGATAATAATAATTCTTACCAATAATCTCTAATGCACACCATCTCTATTGTATCAATATATTGCATTTTAGTTGAATTTATAATCGACACTTTGACACTTTATTGATCCACATCGGCTTAAGAGCATCGAGGATGTAATGAAGATAACAAAGAACATCCGATTTTAGGTCTACGTTCCGACTATACGATTATTTCTCCTTTGACATACGCTTTAGGAATCTTGTTATTACGCATGATGCAAAATGAAAAGTTATGAAGAAAGAAAGAAAGTTAGGGGAAGAAATTGTTAAGTTAGTTACCGTAATTGATCATGCAGTGGAAGGATCAATGCTAGGAGCAACCTTTATTTCGCAAATGAAAGTAAGGAAGCGAAGGTCTAACCTACGTCAGCTGTCGAAGATCAGAGGCGCCGTTCCACATGCCTGGCTGCCGGAAGCGCACACATATTGCACTTTGACAACAACTAATTAACGAAAGTCGTTATCGACAAGACATTCTGAAATGTCAAAAGTGTAGTGGGAACAGTGAACATTAAGGTATGATTTATTCACAAAATGCGTAGAAAAGGGATATGACGACCAACTAGTCTCTACATTTAGAATAACCAATTGGATGACTCTTTCACACAAAAGAAAATGATAAAGGCTTATTGGCGCTCGCTTGAGTCACTGAAAATCACTGGGACGGCAGATGATGCTAAAAATGGCAATAAACACAAATTAATCTTTCTGAAAAATGCGTTGTGGCGACCTTGCATGAAATAGTCTTGTAATAGCAATGGGTCAAATTTTGTGACTTACTAAAATGGCGTGTTGAAAGTATAGGGAGGATATATCATATCTTTCGCTTCAAATGTTTTCTTAAGACCACAGCTCGCATTTCGATATGCCTGATAATCATTTTTTGAGCCATGCATGTCAATGGTCTGTCAAGGAGGGCTGACTTATAGAGCCCGATACACGTGTTTCGATCTTGCGATCTCGTCAGTCGGGCAGTTAGCCTTTCTCCTCTTTTGCTAATCTTCGTGGGTGCTCCAGTCCCCGCACTAAAAGTTAGCGACGACGAACGTTTTACACACTATGTCCAGTGAAATTATGACCGAACACAGAATGTTGTACACTCGATTGACCCTCTTTGATAGACCACTGACATGCGCGGCTCAAAAAATGATTATCAGGCATATAGGGAGGATATTGTAGCAAGATTATGCGTTAGCAAGTAATTGCAAGAAAAACCCCCCAAAACATCTAAAACAGGAACTGTTTATCTAAACAGCTTTAGTCATTGCTCGTAAAAGATTCATAACAGGGCCTATCAGCGCTGGTGATTATTCCGACTTGTCATTTGTAAAACAGACCTAACAGATCACTCACGCTTTGAGTCGGCGAATTCTCGCTAACATTATGTAAACAGATAGAACATACTGCTTCATACACTAATCCGCTCACTGCTGGAGTGATATTAGCTTAGTGAAACGAGTTTTTTTTAGTAAATTTTCAGTGCGTTCGAGGTGCAGTAAATGTGAAAACTCTTCAAGACAGCGCTCTTCGAAATCAAAAGATGGGCGAAAAATCGAGTGCCGTTGTCGTCCACTGGTAAAAATTTCGGAATCGTAATGAACGCAGTTCTCGTTCTCATATGACACAGCAATTATTGCTTCACAGTTTTGTCTTAGACTATTTCAAAAACTGATCTTCAGTGACCTTCCGAAATTTTGTTTTTTCGTCTACACATGGTGGAAGAATTGCGGAAATTACAGGCGTTCCATAGACGTTAAGACATAGACTTAAGTGGGAATCTGAAACGCTCGGAGGATGAGAAACTATACCTCTGCTCATTATTTCACTTGTGTCTTTAACAGCATCCAGTCTATATGAATATTTCGATAATGTGGATATTTCATCAAAGTGTAGGGTACCGATGTCTCATGTCAAGACTCAAAGCCATCGTGGACTTGTAATATTCTACGACCAGATCTGACAGTTTCTTTTTTGCTACCTCTCATATTTGTGGATTCGTGACGATATGTCAGTCTCCGTCTGTCTATGAACGCCTCAGTGAAATTGCTTAGGTGTTCTCATTCTGAGTACTAATCGACCCATCCATCACAAAAGAGATTGCAAAGGCGGACCCAATGTAAGGTGAGAAGTGAAAGCTTAACAAGCTCGATATCTGTATCTTCGAAAATTGTCGCTAAAAACGTTTTGCAGCAAAAATTGTGATTCGTTTCTCCCAGCCAATACCTGCTTATTCAGGATTAGCTTTGAACTAAACTTGTAATTTCGCCGTTTTGTCTGTTGCAAGTACTCTGTTGTTCGGTGAAACGTTATTCTATGTCACACCACTAGAAATTAGGTGGGAATCAAGCTCAAGTAAAGTGACTTGGGAATTAGCTCATTTAGAGTATTTTGTGTTTGACGTATTTTTCACTCAACTTTTTTATCATATATCATTTGACATGCATTATAGCAAACCTCCCAACGGAGTTTTGCTATCATCTCGGGAATTACATGATAATTTAGGTAACGCAGATGGTCCACGACTTTAGAGAGCAAGTGGTACCGCAGAGGTTCGAGGACCTTAGACAGAAAATGGTCCAAGTGGCGAGGTCGGCACACAGCTGCCACCAACCTCAACAGGCAGTTCGATCGACGGGCATCATCCGAACGACGGGCGTCGTCTGACCTCACCCGGACCACCTCACCTCATTTCATTGCCGACTCATTATTGCTCTCTCCGCATAGTCTCATCATCATGTAACTTATTGCTGTCTTAAGGTAGAGTTCATACAACTGTCAGATGAACTCAATAGAATTGTGAGTGGAACATATCACTAACGTGGCGGAGCAAACTCACTTCGGCTATGGTCGGCCCACCACCGCGGTTAAGGGATTCTGCCCATATATAATCAGTAGCGACCCCACTGCTAACACTATATATCACCCACTGGATCCCGCCGCCGGTGCTTCTACTTGAGGGCGAACATAGAATCCCAAACGGGCTCCGCCGCCTAGTCATGTTCCGTTGATAACAACATCCATGGTATCGTCACACGACGATACATCTCATCAATCACATTCACTTATTAACATTATCGTCACAAGACGAAACATCACATTCACAGACATATGTTCACATAACGATATGACTCAACCGTATGTATATTGTTCTTATGTTATTACAGTAATGTATGTATATTATAGGTTGTTTGGTACAACCCCATTGTTTTGTATAACCCACATAAAGGATTTGAACTTTGTGCTCTTGTCGGTTACAAGAGACAAGTTGGCAGAAGACACGGTCACACAGACTAAAGTTCAGCCCGTAGCAACTTGGAAGTGCAACCAGCCACTTCAAAGGGCAAAAGTCGCCGCAACCCGGAAGTTCAACGCGTGCAGCACAAAGGTCAGTGCGGCGCTAAGGACAATCTAACCATATTCAGATATCGATCGGGTCACTGCCTGAGACAAATACAGGGACCACACAGCAAAACCACTGAACCTCCACCACAAGCATCTTACTACATTAATTGATTTTTTTCGTGCTACGAAGGAATCTGTTACAAACAGCATCTCGAAAGATATTGTTTTAAATCAAGGGAGCTGGGAACCCTTGGAAGCCCAAGAAATTTCAATAAACTGCCAAGGCGACATCATGTACGTATATATGCCGAGTGCTTAATCTCTAGTCGGTCTGTGAATGATCTAATGCAAGAAGTTGGCCGAAATCTGCATGCAGTTGAGATCATGATATTTATCCAGTTTTTTAGGACCAGAAAGTGATTATTCTTACGAGCATGGGGAGACATGCGACTGATCTCCTTGTGATTTCGCTGCTGGCCACAGCTTGGGCAGTGTTTGGATGCGAAGTGGTGCCTGCGTGGTCAAAGTAAGGAACAGAAGATTGCTGTAGTACTCAGATAATCTCGATCTTACAAGGTAATTTATAAACCCCATTAAAATGAAGATATCTCGCTTTACATCACTGCTCGCACCACTAATAGCAATCCTAGCTTTTTGATGTAGGTATTTAGATTTTGGATAAAAGGGAAGCAAAAAGTTGTTTAAACCTCTAATAAGTTTCATCAATATTTACCGCGAACTACAAAATTTTGTTGCAGAGAGCATTAGAACTTCACTTTTACTGGCTTCGCTTTGCGTGTTGCCATAGCTACTCCGCAACCGAAGTGCAAGTTCGGGGTCCGTGGGTATCTTAATAGCGAGACAGAAAGCTAGGGAATTTGTAGTACGCCCTTGTAATGCAAATAGTGAGCTGCAACTCCTAAGTTGAGTGTTTTCCTCTTTTTCAATTTATCTGAAAAACATAGGAAAGATGCTCTGACTTTTTTGACATGCCTCAGCTTCTAGTGTTATTAGACATGAGAGCTTTATAAAATTTGATAAATAAAAGCTCTTCAAGCAAGCCATTTAATAGTGAAGAAATCTGTCCCTCAGGTCCTCGACGTTCGTCGAAAATCAAGGTAGCAGTGCCTGATGCTGTCATCTCAGCCATTCAGAGTCAACTCACTGAAAATGTCACCACTGATGTGGGCGGATGTTCAACTCGGCTCAACAGACATAACCATGCGTTTGGTTTTCAATACCGATCAATTTGAGAAAATTCAAAGCAGAGAATATAAAAAATGTTCAAAGTGTAGTCATTTCAACATTATACCCTACGATGGAAAGTGTTACGCAGAACATCTGACCCTAGCCTCAAGTGTCCAAGATTTCACCCATATGGTGATTTGGAACCACCACACCACCGAGGCCACCGCTTCCGATATCCATCATCTTAAAGAGAAAATTACTGCGGGATTATTATCCATTAGTTGCCGGGCAAACTGTGTTCAATAGCCGAAATGTGATTACCAAATTATGCTTTCGATTTTTAGCTGCTAACAACTCATGATGTCTCGAGATCATAAGAGCTATAGCAAAGCGTTGGTTTTGCCACTGTAGTGATCGCAAGCGCACTCGGTGTATGGTGAGATACGGGTTCAACTCGCACTTGGATCTCTGCACATCACCTAACATCATGAAAATATACTTATAACTATGTAATATCGCTAAGAAAACAGTAAAGTGTGATTTGTTTTCGATATTCTTCAGAAAACAAACACTCTGAAAATTGCTGGAAAGGATTCTAGATGAGGGAGGGTGTGATAATAGACAATAAAATCAATACCCTTGGAATCGATACTTTTTTTCAGGCATGTTTTTCATATTTTTTATGATACAAGTTGTATCAATGTATCGGGCTTCTAACGAACACTCCAGCCGTAGGCCCTAAGAAAACTCGACCCTGAGAAATGAGGCAACGAGCCAATCGTGGACACACACAATCTGAGAATAAGAAACCGTAATGCGCAAGATGAGACAACATTCCGTGCCGCTTCTGACGCACTCTCGGCATGTCTGACCGGACTGGCTAACGAACGCGATGGAAATACACCGGCCCAATGTCACTCACTTTTACCCCCTTCCTCTTGCTCGCTTCGCTCACCCCCCCTCCCTCCACCCCCCCCCACTCCCCAGTAGGCAGCGACAGCCACGAAAGAACAAAGACTACAGTCTGAGCACCCATGAGCCGGTTATTATATAACACAGCAACACCCCCAAGAGTGCGCGCATCTCACGCGTCCATCAGTCAACCATTGCACATGCCTAATAAGGAGGCGACCAAAAGACACAAGAAACCGCGAGGACCTAGAACTCAATAGACCGAAAGCGGGGATGATAGAAACAAAGGTAACGTGGAGAACGACTAAATCACAAAAGGAAGTTCAAAAAACGCGATAAACTCACAAGAATATCTCAACAGGCGAAAGAAGGGAACTTTAGGGAACCGAAACAGGAAAACGAAAATAAGATCCTACAGTATTAGATGATGTAAAACCCACAGGCACCAGTCGCAAGTAAAAACCGAGAGGAGAGCAATAAAACTGAACGCGAAACAAAGGATATAGAAAGAAAAGAAAAAGCCAACGAAACAACTAATCATCTTAACCTACATACAAGATACCCCTCACAAAGACAAGTCAAAAACAAAGTACCCGGAGACACCGAACTACAGATCATCATGAAATAATAGCTCTAACACGGGTTGAGGTCCAATACAAGTACAAACCTGCCACCGGATCAATGCTAGAAAGACTCAAAACCAAAATTCAACGGACAACTCCAAGAGGATGCCGCCAGGCACTATCAAATACTCGAAAGGTATCAAAAAAACAGACCAACTGTGCGAAATACCGTCTAATTTCCACAAATCCCTAATTCTCAGTGAAGCACTATCAACACTACAGATTTATCCAGTTTCGTTCCACACGACTTCCTCCCCCCCCACTTCTCGCCCAAATGTAAAGAACCACAGACGGAAAGGTGGAAACCCGTTGCCTCATCCGTCCAACCAGGCCCCAACCCCATACCCCCACCACCCCGTTGCACGGCCATCCGCAACTCTTTGTACCCTACCTTACCAAACTCCTCTCTCATCTGTCAACTTACACACGCCACATCATCGACACGTAATCAATCGTCACACCAAGCACTTCCCCCCCTCGTGCCCAGCCTATCACCCCCTCCCCTCCCTAACCCCATCCTCGCTTATCAGGCCTCTTTTCTCCCCACCCCCTCTCTGTCCCCACATTCCCTCTTGCATCTCTCACAGAAAAACACACCGACACCTAACAAAACCACTCCTCGCCCTTCTTTCCCCCCCCCCCTCCACCCCGGCACAACAATTTCTCGAGAACGAGGGGCAAAGTGCAAAGTAAGCCGAACGCTGTCAGTGCGAATGCCTAACTTCGGGTACCCTTTTGAATATAGCACCTCTCTCGGGAACACTGCCACATGTCGAACGAAAAAAATGACGTTGGGAAATGTCAAACTCCATATCCTAGAAGAACATATATTATTCCTATTCAATCTTGCCATAAATTTCATATACCCTGCAACCATTACTTCATTAGTCCATACCTGATCGATCGAGAACTTGGGAATTCACCTGAAAAACACACAGAGGAAAACATTTAGCCAGTCATGATGGCACACCACCTATGGATCAAAATGCAGAAAAAAGAATAACCTAAGAGAATCAAAATCCATCAAAGATGAGACCGAAAACGGATTAAAAGTCGCCACTAATTCACCTCAAAATTTTTCATATGCAGTCATAAAAATTCTAAATATACAAAAATCACTGAGAGAAAGTTTGTTTTCATGTAGATGTTCTTATATTTGCTATGGAAGTCGCACCAACAATGATAAAACTAGAGGACATTTTTATTCTGTAAATTGACGATTTTCTAGGCAAACTGTGGGCTCGCCGCAAGTCTTGTGAAAGAGTCCAAAGCAATAAATTTACATTAGCTAAGCCGTCATTGTTCATGGGCATCTCAAACGTTCCCGTCTTTACCAATACAATGGGCAAGAGTTGTTGTTGTGCTTGTGTTAGAAGATGAGACATCGAATTAGACACCTATCTCATAGAACTGCTCAAAAAGCTATAATATGTTTAAAGACAAAATTTTTTCATTTAACAGCTATATAGCGGTAGTATGACCATACAAGCATACCCAATGACGTCTGGTGTGGAAAATTTCTGCGTCGGCGGGACCTCGAATCTACACTTCACCCTATCCGGGGGCGCGTGCTCTAACCCGTTGCACTTCGACGCATGCTATGCACCGACACGTCAATCTGTCAGCAGTCAGTCCGTTAACGATATGGTCTGGTAGTCGATACTGGCATTGAACGCAGTTATGAGGTAAAATATATCTTGTCATCATGATACCGCTTCAAAGAGGAATTTCTGTCTTTAGCCCCTAACGGACCGCTATAGAAGACAATGCGCGCAGAGCAAAGTGCGCGTTTTTCGTTGTTTGAACTCAGGTTCTTTTTCTGTTTGGCGAAGATTTTCGGAATTTCAATACTGTGATAGGACATGATCTTCTCTACTCGCTCATATGTCTTTAGTTTAGACACATGTCTTCCATACAGAAAGAAACGCTGGTTTACTACGCAATCGTACTAAATTTGACATTCCAATCAATTGTATTACTTTGTACAAATAGGGTCACAAGAAAAATCTCTAGTTTCACTCTTTCCCAGTGCTATACATTATCAAGAGTTATCATAGTGAATAATTGGATAATAGCCGCTAATTTATCAATAATGATTATGCCATGCTGTATTCGCTACCTGTTCATCAAAAACTCTAAGCGGGAATAAACAGCATTTTTTGAATAAATGGCTTAGGATATCGACATTGTGCAAGCCATTGGTCAGAAACATGTGTCTCCAGGGAAGTATTTACGGTACTTTTCCCCCAACCGCACACCTATTTATTTCCTGAGGTTTTGGCAACTATTAAACAGCTTGAATATCGGAAATCTGAAGGGCGTGTTTTAACAAATGCTTTTCATATTATGCAGTGAAGGTAAAATAAAATTTCCGGTCTTTATATGTTAGGCGGCGAAATCTTCAAGCCGATTTTATTTGCTAGAGAGAAACTTTTCGTTTGAGCTCTAGCAATCATCAAAAAGCCTATATCGCTAGTTACATTATTACGTTGTCGCTTTCAAACACCCTTCTATAACACTGTAACATCAATAATAAGATTTTGCTTACATTCACCTCTCACCTTTATTTTTATCACACGTATAGATCTCTAGAAGCACAAAAAGCATGTCAGATTGTGAAGAATTTTCCATATTGCATGTCAGCTGTGAAGAATTTTCCATATTATTAGTATTTATGTCTTTACCCGACGTTTCTTTCGATGCGGTGAAAAAGTCCTCAATTGAAGAACAATATTTCAAGCGCGATCGGTCGCTCCTCTCCATAAGTTGGCCGTTAAATAATGTCAGCAGAAAGGTTCATAGCTAAGTAAAACGTGAAGGAAAGCCATGCGTTAACTTGTTGGTGGGGTAAACGCCTCATCTACCGCATAGCTCAGTAGCGATCTAACACACTATGCGTTAGAATGGCGGTAATATTATTATTATTCACTAAGGATTTTTTTCTATCGCAATCGACAGCGAAACTTCAAATAGACACGCATGTATTCTGACCACTACGGAAAATTATCCTACACGTCGATATGCGTTTCGTGCTTCCAGCGATTTATACTAGTGGTAAAAAATGAAGGCCAAAAGCAAGTGGGAAAGAAATTTTGTTCTGGATGCTACAGCATTATAGAAGGGTGTATGGACAACCCGGCAGCGTGGAGTTGTAGTCGGGAGATTCCATGCTTTTCAATATATTACTGATACTTCTGTGAAAAAATCCTGGCTCAGCGAAGGAAGGATCGGCTTGAAAAATTTGTTACCGCTAAATTTTCTGAAAGAGCTCACGCTTGTGTGTGAAGTTTTCCCCAGAGTAGGAAAACACTTAATTTTTGATAACAGAAATTGCAACTCCATATGTGAAGCGCGTCTGCTTGGTCTTTCAATCGCGGTTATCGATCCTCATCCACCACTGTTCAGTAAGACAAGCACGTGAGCGGCCTGTGTGTAATTTAATCTCATTTTCCTTGCTATAATGTAGTAAAGCGATCTCTTCAGGAAAAAAAAGAGTTCAACGATGTATAATCGTCGAAACTTACGCCACCCAATGGGATCTTGATCCAAAAGGAAAGAGCTCTGTTTTGCGAGAAACTACCGTGCCTAAAACCTAAATCACCTACTTTCGGTGGGATAGTCTTTCAAAAAATCAAGCGCATTGTATTTTTCCAAAATTGTTGTCTATCAAGCAATACTAGCACTTCAAGATGAAAAGTTTTATCCAGCAAGATATGAGTACAGTGATAATAAAAGCTTGCTACACGTATATGAAATAAATTTATGTTTCAAACGCTGCAGTGGCTGTAAAGGGCCTTTTTGCAAAACAACAGGCACGTTATCTACATTTCGAAAAGACTTGAGTTTTCGATTGATTATCAACATTCCTATGGAAACACTTCTGTCCAGGCACGAGAGATCCGTTCTTATATTTGTGCCATCTAGCGGAAAAATATGCACCTTTCTAAATAGTTTTACTCGATCGAAGGAATTTAGGGGTGGCAAGGTGATGCTTGATCACGAGGTATAGTGGGTATAATGTACGATACTTTTCAAATTGTACATCTCGAGATCTATCAGCATGTATTTGACCAACCACAAACAAAATGATAGTACCAAAACACACTTGGATGAAATAGATCAAACCTCTTCGCAGTTTCTCTGAGAATCAAAAAATGTCCCGCTAAATCTTTAGTGCGGTGAAAATCAGCGATATTTATATTGAAAATGGGGAAAATCTAAATCCAAAAATACCTTGCTTTTTCATGTCACTCGTAAATGGAACTATACCTAGGTTGACAGGAGCCAAAACACTTTCACCCCTGTTCTAATTGGTTGTTTGGTAAGGTACACAACGTACACTTTCTTTCAATCTATGTTATCATTGTCAACTACCGTTTTCGAGCCCTACTCCTACTTATTGCAAAACCTGTTCATGCTTTTGAAACTACTCAAGTGCATTCTGAAGTTGAACACTTTGGACTTGATGGCTTGATGCTGCACCAGGTATATTTCAAAGATAATCTTCAGATTACACCTTTTGTGATAATAGGATCATTGATAGAGCTACGGTGTCATCCTACGCCTCTTCTGAAGATTAGAGTGTTCAATGGCCATCAGATTCGATGACTTTTTCGTCAGCTCCATGTGTTACAGCATTCTTATCCCAATCGAGTAACTCAATCATCTATCGCACTACCAAAACGATTAAATCCTGTAATACGATGTCGTTGTCTTGGACACATGTTCCTGTGTAGATTTACGAGAATGATCATTTTGTTGATGGAAAAATCGCGTTTCCACAATGCTCATATAATTATAATCGTATTCACTGCGTAGCATGAAACCACTTCTCAATTGAAGAGTGTCCTATTCAACAGTATTTTTTTCAAAAATTTTCTGAAAGTAAGCGGTTAGCGGAGTTCTTCGTATAAATTATAATCACGATGTGAATGTGATCCATCTGGAAGAGTTATTGGTGCCGTCTTCATTTGTTGAAAAGTTCACTTCGCTCAAAAAACCACGATACGTGAGATGGTCAGCAAGGAACAAGCAGCCGCGATAATTTCTTTGCGATCACATTTTATATTACCTGCACGTGTATAAACTTTATTTGCGTTGTTCTGACTTGTCAAATTCTCAACGCGATCTCAACCAAGGCATGCACTTTCAGTCTTTGGTACAAATAGACTGTTTTTGATTTGTCAGCATACCATTGACATTATCTGTACAAGGGTAGGTAGAATGTCCACACTTACTGTGTGTCATATGTTTGGAAACCCTGATACTGCCTCATACGACAACGCAACCACTTGTACAACGATAGATTCCTTTGAAAATTATCTAAATAATGTTTGACTTTTCTTGGTGCCTATTCTTTTCTTGTGAAATTGTGCGATGTGAGGTACAATGATTGCGATGCTGACGTACGAGCAAAACTCGTCAGAGTTAATTTACAATAGTTCAGGCTCCCTTACCGAATACGTGCGCACACTTCTGTTATATGGTTATACAGTAAAAAAATGATACGATATTGATGTTGTGCAACTTCGTTGACAGGTATGCATTTTTTTTCTTATCTTGTCGTACAGGAATAGATTTGAATGATGGTGTCCAAATGAAGGAGCTAAATTAGCCAGTCATGGTCTTTTGGATAAGCTATGGGCTACAGTGGTAGGAATTATATTATGATACTGTGATACTGGATGTTCAATTATGTGCTTAGTCAACGCGAGCGTTTAGAACGTAAGTCAAAGATAAATCTGCTACCACCAAACCCTTGACCAGATCCCAAAAAACACTCGAAACAACACCTGCCCACACTAAACTTATAGTGCTAAATATCAATTAGGAACGCATTCCCGAAAAAATCTTGATACTCCAAATTTTACGATCGGGCTTCATCAATGCGTCTCAATAAAGCAAAATCCAACACAAAATATTCACAGAATCATCAGACTAGACGCCGTAACTACAACCACACTTTGCAATAATCCTACACAACAAATTATTACGGTGAAACCAC
>JAHQIW010004843.1:0-43152 GCA_019055375.1 Parelaphostrongylus tenuis | reverse complement strand
AGGCTCTGAAGAAGGCGGTCGCCGAAACGTCAGCCGAATTTCTACAACTGTTTTATCAACCTCGCGTCAGCTAATCAAGATAAGTTTTCTCCATTTTCATATATCAATTGCTTAGTAATAGTTGGAAATGCATTTCTTTTTGCGAGGATATGGTGTTTTCCTTTGAAAAGTTCCAGATTGAGAATCGATAGCGTTGCTACTGCTAAAATCATTCATACAGGAGTCCTATAAGCGATATTTTATCGTTTTCGGGTGATAATGTTAGTTTGAGAATTTAGTTATCCGGATTTCCATTGGAGCAGGGACCAATCATCGTAACCGTCCGAACAAAGCCCAGATGAGGATCAAGATGGCCTTCATCTTCAGCAAAGGGTTAACATACGTCTTCAGTCACCCTACAATCTATTTTTTGCTGGCAAGAGAGTTTTCAAGAAATTATAATTGTGCTGTATGATTATCTAAAAAGGCCGTAGTGAAGTCCAAACAACAGGTTAGCAATTTAAGTAGCAGAAAGTAATTTGCTTTTAATTATGGAACGAAAAGAAGATGACCTTTTGAGAGAACAAGCTGAGTTTTAGATTCTGTTTTTTCTCAAGCTGTCGATTAGCAACATATCGCGTTATTTACTTGAGTCAACTTGTCATGTGGTCCGTTAACTCCTGAGGGAGAACGGTAGGCACAGCGATAAGTACACGAACCACTCAGTAAAAGATAGCTAATTTTCCATTGAAAAGTTCTCAGAAAGATTAACGAGATGAGTTACTGATTGAGCTTGCTTAACCCCTAACGGAAGGCTATAGAAATCGATGCGTGTAGAGTGAATTGCGCGATTTTCGCCGTTTAATTGAGGTTTTACTCTTCGTTTGGCAAAAGATTTTCGAAATTCTTGTATTGATACTTTGATAGAACAAGATTTCCTCAACTCGCTTATATGCTTCTGGTTCAGTTAGACGTGTACTTTATAGAGAAAAACTCTTGTTTACTACGCACTTGCATTAAATTTGACATTCAACTAAACATATTGCATTGTACAAAAGGGATCACAAGGAAAATCTTTAGTTTTTCTCTTCCATAGTTTTATACAAGACCCATGAGTCATCATAGTAAACAAAACTGGAGAACAGTTAATAATTTATCGAAAATCACTTCACATGCTGTATTCGATATCTATCACCGAAAACTCTTACGATAACTAATTTTACATCAAACACTTCTTTATATCCACCAATAACTCAAAGTTGCTGTATGTGAGAAAAAGTTGAGGACTCATAGACAGTGGAAGATTCTGAGCGATAAAAGACTATGGTGTTTAAGTAAAAGGCTCAAAACATCAGTATTATGCATATTATTGATTAGAAATATGGGTCTCCAGAGAAGTATTCTTGCTGCTTTCTCTATCAGCACCCATAACAAAGAAAAGGTACTTTTTTTGAGGTTTTAGTGAATATCCGGCAACTTGAATATTGGGAATTTGGAGAGTATGTTCCATTTTAAAGTGGTTTTTATATCATACTGTATAGGTGAAGTAGAAATTTTGGTGCTTATATGTTAGAAGGCGACTAATATTTAAGTTGATCTCATTTGCTGGACAGGAAATTTTCACAGAAGCGTTGGTAATCATTTCGTAGCCTAGATTTCTGGCTACAACTTTTCAACGTCGATTGCAACACCCTTTTAAAACGCTGTAGCCTCCAAAACGATACTTTGTTCCTCACTTGCTATTCGTCTTCATTTTTACCACGCGTTTAAATCACTGGAAACACGAGAAGCATATCAGCGTGTGGACAGCTTTTGGTAGCATCATCATCCACGTTTTTACCTAAAGTTTCTGTCTATGTGGTAAAGAAATTTCCGGTTGAATAACGATGTTTCAGGTACGATAGGTCGCTTTCCACCCTCCGTGAGTTGGCGGTAAGGAAAGTCGTGAGAAAGGTTCACAACTGGGTGAAATGTGAAGGAAAGCCCATAGCAACGTTTTTAGTAAGGTATTAGCCTGATTTACCTCGCAACTCGATAGTGGTCCGCCGCACTATGCGTTAAAACGGCGGCAACTATTGACATTTAATCGAGGATTGTTACATCGCATCGGCGAAAATTTCAGACAAAACGTAGAATCCAATACTACAGAAAATTCCCAACACGCTGATGTGTTTGCTTTTGGTGCTTCCAGCGATTTTTACTTGCGGTAAAAATGATGACGAAAAGCGAGTGAGAAGCCAAATTTTATTCTCGAGGCTACATTACTGCAAAAGGGTATTTTGAAAAACTGATGACTTGCGATGGACAGAGATTTATGCTTTCGGAAGATTACCAATACTCTCGTGAAAAATTCTTGTTCAGCGAATGAGATCAGCTCAAAAACATGTCGCCGTCTTACATATAAGTTCCAAGTTTTCTTTCACATTCAAGCATCCATATCTGGCAGAAGTTGTCTTTCAGACTTTAAATAACCTCTCGATAGCACACATCTCAGCGACCTCAATTTTAAGCCTGCTTTTTAAGAAGGACATTCTATACGAGTTGTTACAGCTAAAAGCGCCGTGTCGACGGCGCACAGCAATTTACATGTGACGTGCGATGCGCAACGAGTGTAAAACTCAACATTCATTTGGCTGTAACGACGCACTGAGAAGTCTTCTCAAAAACTAAGCATATCTTTGAATTTCTTGGGATTTTCGTCATCGAATGGGTGCGAAAGCTTGAGAGAAAAGCCGTGTCTAGCGAAAGTACTCAAATGTGCAACACAATTTTACTCTTGCTGCGACAGGTCGTAAAGCGAATTATTTCAAAAAGCAAGCGCAATATTGACATTCGCGAAATTTGAGCTATCAAATGGTTATTGAACGGCGCTGGCTTGATGCCAATGTTCGTATATACATGCACACACCTGTGGAAGGCATCGCGCTGCATATGAAATGCAATCTCAATTTAAGTGTTGCAGCGCAATAAAGGGATTTCTTGGAAAGCCAAATTGCTATCAAATCTGTCGTGATTTGTGTTATCGAGGAGCTGCCAAATTTTTCGAGGAAATGCTTCCTTGAGAAAGATGATTGAGTATCAAATAGCATTTTTTTCACTGTTAGAGTGCAATAAAAAGACCTTTAACAAATAAGATATGCCATTCGAATTTTCGAGATTTAAGCTATTGAATAACTGATTAAACGTCTAGAAAAAGCGAAAATCATGTCTTTTGAATATGGGTGCTGATAAGAGAATTACCGTATCACACACTATGATGAGCGAGCGCTCTTCTTACACTTCTTCGAGCTACATATTAGATTTACCCCTACATAGAAAGTTCATTTTAGTCCTATCAGAAAAGTTTCATTGTAAAAATATGCTTGTATGCTAAGCGCAATAGAGGTTGGAATTTTGCTTATTTTTATAAGGACGTAGTATTACCGATAAAAACGAAGGATTTTAGAAGAAGTAATCACTCTTCATATCAAAAAAAAAACCTATGTAAAAGGTTTAATGTGTGATTCTCCATTCTTTCTGTAACGAAAGATTTCCTCTAACCAATGAACTCCAACTATAATCACCAATAAGGCACCTATGACATCCAGTCGGCGAGGTGCCATTTTTAGGCGTAAAATGTGACATTTTTTTCTCGTCTTCAGAGCGTTTTTTGACAATCTTCCAAAAATTAATTTTATCCCCAAAATCCTAGAGATTTGAACTATCTAATGGCTTACAAAACTTTAGTGAAGAGCCATATCGAAGCCTGACCGACCCGAACTGATAAAGAAAATAAGTGTTAAACATAATGCTTTTTTTCGCTGCTGCAGCGCAATAAAAATTTTTTTTTCAAAATTCAACAGATCATTTAAATCGTAGAGATTTAGGCTTTTGATTAATTGCCTAACGTCTAGGAAAAAAATTTTACTGCAACGAGAAAGACCTCAAAATAGTTGCGTACCTTAGCTGATACACATCTTTCCTTAGGGGTTAAATGAGCTGACCTATAGAGCCCCATACACGTGTTTCGACCTTGACGGTCTCGTAAGCCGGCAGTTACCCTTCGTTTTCAGCCAATCCTCTCGAAGCACTCACTCCCCTCTGCTAAGAGTAGACGGCCATACACGCGTGTTTCCGAGGTCTCTCTGATTTTTAAAAACAGACGATACAATGGATCAATGTTGTTTTACCAGCCGAGATCCATCGGCTGAGAAGTGGCTGGACCAGTGTCATTGTACACTGTGTCGTCACCACATAAGCCTCCCTCTTTTCTACAATGCAGGGCTGAATGTAGGGTGTGAGTCACTGACGAGGAGAGCGAGAACTCCGAATTACGAGTGTATGGCCCTGGCGTAACAACCTCGCTTAAACTTTAAACATGTTTTCTTCGAACTTTTTGAAATTATTTTGAATGTTTACTGCGAGGTTATAGAAGCAGTCGATGCCCTAGAGAACTCAGCTGCAAGCAATGATTTGCCTGTACCCAACGCAGTCTTATACCCAGAAACACTCTACCCACGATGAAACGATGCGCCGTTGGGAGATAGAGCTAACAACGAGCGAAATTGTTAATATAGGATTGGTCCTCTTAACAGGTTTTGGTGTTGATAAATGAAGAAAAAAGAAGGTAAACATAATATGAGCTGAATGGAATCAGTGATTTTTTGAGTCGTTCAAAGCTTTCTACCGCTGACGATTACATACTATTGCATCATGCTTAATCGTATAACTTCTCACAGGTAATAATTATATTTCGAAATGTAAAATGGGGTGCAATAAGTATATCGCCACAAAAACAAGCATTGTTGAAATATTGCCCATCGTGTAGATGGTGTTCACGCTTATTGCCCTTATGAGACTGACCGAGTGGGCGACCATCATTTAAAGCAAGGTAGAGTTTGATGGAGTATGAGATGCGTTTCCAGTAAAGCAGATATTTTAAAAACCGGCTCTGTAACTGAACATTTCTTAGCAAGCCTTCAAAGCTCACTCAAAAGCCATTTCACAACCTCTTGGGAAGACTGACTAACTTCAGTTTCATTTTTATTAGAAACCGAAGATATGAAAAATGTCTTTACTAGGATCAGATTACTTACGATAACTCGTTAACACTCAACGTGGGATTATTTTTGAAAGTTGTACAACTCCACTATAATAGAGATGACGAAACGAACGGATGATGAAAAGCTAGGAATGCAAAAGATTTAAGAAAAAGTTACCAAAGGATGTGACTCTCTTTGAACGTTGTTTGATCATCTTTATGCCTCCGTAAATGACCATTTCCGAAGAAAAGAGCGAGTGTACTTGTGTTAAGTTTATGGAGAATTACTGATGTATAAGAGGTGCTTTCATTTGTAATCGTAGAGAATTTTCTCCCAATATTTTTTGAGAGAAAAAATTTTACAAGCTTAGTCAGGGAAGGACATTCGGTCTCTCTGTAGTTAACTTTGATACTTTGCATGAAATCAACGAATTTTTGATCTAATGTCTTCGGCACGTTTGTATAATGAAAGTGAAGCACTACATAAATGCGTTTATTTCAAACTGATAGTCTGATAGGTTTTTTACGGCGAAGACATTTTTTTGGCCTGTAATGGCGAACTGTAAAAGTGCTATACCACACTCCATAAAAGACTTCAAAAAAGTCATCAGATCAACAAATTGTTATTATTTTGAGTGGGATTTACATGAACAGCTGAAAGGAAGTGTTTATTTCAAAACTTCACAATGGAGTTTGCGTTTCACCCGACAGTCGCAGCTGCGGAGAAGAAGTGCGATAGAAATGGACCAGCTGCCAACATTCGAAGCGCTCTGTTCACTATACTTTGCCACATCTCCTTTGACCAGGTTGCCATAATAGTGTTGGTTGTCTAAAAGGAATATTTCCAAATTAAATTCTCGCAAAAATAAAAACATTTCGCATGGTAAATGTTCACGAGATGGTCGTGTAATTGTTGAAAATAGCCTCGATGCCTTCGGCCATGTTTAGCTTTTTCCAATAAATCGTCATTGGCACTGCATGTGCCCTGCTGCCAGTAATGATGCAGTGTGGAATTACCTTATCTGTCCTTTTGACTGGAAGTGACTCTCTTCTTCAAAGCAATTTTCCTTGAGAAGTTGAACAAATATAGAAGCTGGCTTTTGTTAGCTATTTCCACTTACTTTCTCTGTAATAATGCGCAATGGACTTGGAAAATTCGGTGTGATTATTGGAAACGAACATTTAGAATTTTATCAGCAGTTTTTCTTTCGCCAATAATGTATTGTTTCGTTCATGATTACTACTCGGATCTCTTTGATAGTCATGCTCTCTTACCGGCATACAATTGAAAAAAAAAGAATTTGCAGCTCCCACCTGTTCGCCTTTCCAAAATCCGACATGGTAAGTCGTCGGTGAAGAACAGAACAGCACCCGGTTCAGACAGGATTAGACCAGACCACCTGAAAACCTCCGGCCAGTTCTCATCAACACCCTGGCTAGGCTGTTCACTCGCTACTTGTCAGAATGCAAGGTCCCCATTCAATGAAAAACCAGCAAGACCACCGTGTTGTTGTTCAAAAAGGGAGACCTTGACGACACAGGCAATTATCTCCCAATCTGTTTGCTGATCGTTGTCTATGAACTCTTTATTCGAGTCATCCTAAATAGGACTGACAAAACACGGGACGAAGGACAGCCATGAGAACCAGGGTTTCGAAAAGGATTTAGTACCAAGACCACATCCACACAATTACAAGACTCATTGAAGTTTTGCAAGAGTACAAACAACCACTCTGTCTCACTTTCATCGATCTGAAGAAAGCCTTTGATTCAGTGGAAACAGAAGCGATTATAGAGGATCTGGACAACCAGGGCGTCCCTACTCGGAACATAATGATCCTTCATGAGCTTTATAAAGATTTCACGACCAAAATAACTCCATTCCATAACAATATCACTATTGACGTAAGAAGAGGGGCTCGACAAGGCGATACAATTTTGCCAAAACTATTCACTGCCACCCTACAAAATATCATGCAAACATTAGAATGGGACGATATGGGAATGAAAACTGATGGTCGACAATCAAACCATTTTCGCTTTGCCGATGTGTCGTCCTCATAATACCAAACATCAGCCAAGCGGAACGATCGGTGACCGATTTCGATAACGCCTGTGAAAAGATTGGTTTTCAACTAATTCTAACGAAAACGATGTTGATGAAGAACGGATGGGATTTGAATGCCTCATTTATGCCCAACGAAACAAACGTCTCCGAGTGCTCCCAGTTACGCCTGTCTAAGTCGTGAAATCTACATGATGAACGACCTAGCTCCACACTTGAGCAGGAGGAAACGAGCGGCTTGGGGAACGTTCAAGAGCATCGAAGATGTAGTGTGGAAAACGAGGATTATCCAATTCCGCGATTACCTTTCTGACTCGACGGTTATCCGTGCTGTAGCGTTTGTATCAAAAAGCTGACCGTTGCGTAAGTTCTTTTACATTACCGTATGTTTTCACCTATTCGTCGTCTGCTTCAACGTGTCGTGTGTCGGGTGCAGATATCACTTTAATGGTGGGGGCAACACACCATACGGTGCCGTCTCGCTTCACCTTTCTCATCCCATTACAGCGCTGGCATTATTGAATACGCAATCGAAACGCTGATACTAGGAGTATCTCGTACCTCATAAACGATAGATGGGGCCCAAAGTTGTGGCCTATGTCAGCGATTGAAGATCAAAGATGCCGTTCTGCATGCCATGCTATCGATAATAACGTGAGCCGGGCACGCGGTGCGCTTTAACCGTTACAAGACCGTCGACCCAACGCCTCTGTGTCTCCAGCACCCAGCGTCTAAGCACGAGCGTGCCATTGTTAACCGCAACATCTTGAAACTTAGAAACCATTATTAGAAGCAATACGATGGGGTTAAAGGCGCAGAGGCCGTGGAGTTCACAGTCCGTAAGAGGTAACGACAACCGATGGACGAGAGCCGTTAGTAACTGGCCGACATTACACTGACCAACAGTCAGGCTCGCTGCTGGTGAAATGTATCAAATCTTACCTTTCTTTTCGAGTGTTTCCTTAAGACCACAACTCACATTTCATTATGCCAGATAATCATTTTTGAACCACACATGGCATGTGGTCTGCTAAAATGGGCTGACTTATAGAGCCCGATATACTCTTCGTCGCTAACTCTTAGTGTGGAGAGTAGGGCACCTACAGACAATTGGCATAGGACGAAAGGGTACCTCCCGACTGACGAGACCGTCAAGATCGAAACACCTGTATCGGACT
Source organism: Parelaphostrongylus tenuis (assembly GCA_019055375.1). Classification (NCBI taxonomy): domain Eukaryota; kingdom Metazoa; phylum Nematoda; class Chromadorea; order Rhabditida; family Metastrongylidae; genus Parelaphostrongylus; species Parelaphostrongylus tenuis. Next base: position 34,910 of record JAHQIW010004843.1, on the reverse strand, counting down.
CTATAAGTCACCCCATTTCAACAGACCACATGACATGCGTGACTCAAAAAAATGATTATCTGGCATATTGAATCATATCTCTTCATTCGACTACTTTTATAGATCGAAATACGAAACAGTAGTTGTCTAGTACTGTATAAGTGCAGTGCCAGACCTTATAAAAGGCTCAAACGTGTTATCAGATTATCATTATGGTTGAGGTGGCGGTATAATAAAAAAATGGGATGTCCGAAGTTGGGAAGAGAGAGTAAGAGGACATGACTTTTTGACAATGTTATCGAATGAACTCAATGTTTGGAGAAGTGACCCTTTTTCGATAAAAAGTGTTTTGTGATAAATTTTTGAAGAATTGTCATAAGGATGTGGAAATGGTGGAAAATCTTTCTATTCTTTAACGCAGGAATTTCTGCTTTATCATTTCTTAACTACAACTTCCTGATCCGTAGCACGCGTAACTTAATATAAATTTCGCTTTACTTTTCGACATGAATTTATTCATTTGCTGCCTCATAGTTTACTAACGCCGTGTGACTGAACTTAACAAGAACCAAATACATAATTTATTTCGAAATTTTCACATCCGAGTTTGCGCTTTAGCTGACGGTAGCAACTGCCGAGAAGAAGTGTGATCTCAACGGGCCCGATGACAACATTCGAACCGCTCTGTTCAATACACTTTGCCACATTTCCTTGCTCCAGTTCGCCATGACGATGTTTGTGGTCTACAGAAAAAAAATTCCCAGAACGAGCCTGCTTAGAAAAGAACATTGCAAACCGTGAGAGTTCCTGCTATTGATGTGTATTTGGAGTCAATAGCCTTTATCATCATGTTATTCTCTATCTTGCACATTTCGTTATTCATCACTGCACCACATAATGCAGTGACCGTGTTGTCGACGATGATATAAAATGGGTTCATCATAACTCCCATGACTGCAAGTAACTTCTTCATTCAAACACTTATCACAGCAAGAAGAAGGATATATAAGGGAACCAGTTTTTCTGTGATTTTCCTGTGCTTTTCTCTTTATATTATTATACAATCTGATGATTTGTAACGATATGGTGTTTCGTCGGTTGAAAAAGAATAAAATTCTCGAGAAAAGGTTTTTCTTCGAGTTTAATACTGCATGCTTTAACGAATGCCATATAGCTTAATGGTACTTTTCAGTAGTATTAAAACTAAAAGTTTACATTTTAACCCAGGATGTCACCATTTTCTGGTATGCACACCCTAGTTCAACAACAATTTATCAGAATTTGAAACGTGGATCACTTCGACAAGTAATTCTATGGGAGAACAGTGTAATAAAAGTGAAAATGAGCCCTTCATGCCTTCACGGCGCATTGAAATCTTCCAGAAAATCTTTCCACCTTCTTTATCCTCTATACCCACGGAAGATTTACCTTAAGCATTGACTTTTCGTAGAAGGCTTAATGCTTGGAACAAAACAGTTTGTTCTTACTTACGCGGTCTTGCTTAAAATATATGATACAACTCTAAATAATGCAAGCATTAACGTGGAATTCATGAATATACTACGAACACTCCCTTATGCAATCAGTAATCAAGTTCCTATTACACTACTTATTTCATTTTACTTGTTTTTGATTTGGGGCCGATGCCTAAGGTATATTTTTTCTTCTTAACGAATGTTGTTTGATTGATAGTCCGGTTGATTTTTCTGCAATTCTCAAAAAACAGTGAAATGGTGTTTCTAGATTAACAGTGTGGTTTGTATCCACTATTCTTGTAAGTTAAGGTGAGATTTTTAACAAGTTTGGCAGTAGGTTAGCGAATCCATAAAATCAGGGCCCTTGGTGGCACGGGGGAGGCGTCGACACAGGATGGCACTGCGCTTCGAGCAAACTCGCTACTAGTATTCGCATGGATTAGTAGTGCTCAAAATTATTGTTACTATCGTAGCAAAAGAGCGCATGTGGCGCAGTGGTTAGAGGTGCTCTGCGTGGTACACGAGGTTAATGGTTCGATCTCGAGCTCATAACTCATCAAGCCATCCATCCCTCTGGGGTAGATAAAGTGATACCAAACAGGTCTCAGACTTGTCTGGGAGGATAAGTAGCACTGACTTGGTTCAGTGGGAGGCCACCGCGAATACTTGTAAAGGCTAGATATGCATTCACTCACCTCAAACGAAGTTAAAAAATTGAGGAGAATGCATGGCGCATACCTTAGAGATTGATCAACGCCGAGAGCTTTATCCTTTTTTATCTTCTATCGTAACAATATAACATTGAAAAGGCCTATTATACATTACCCTAGAACAAAAAAGTTGAAGAAGACAATTAATTTTAAAGCTGATAGAATGTTTCAAGCCTTTCGACAGATGCGAAAAGGCACCTCTTGCGCCAGAATTACGTCTCGCTTTTCTCGCAGGCCTTACCACTAGCTATGCCATTCGGCTGCTTATCGCTACTATTTAGGATTCGTAGCTGAAGATGTACCACTCCACGTCAAGAGCGTCAAATGAAATGATTAGTTGATGTTGCGTTCTCTCAGAGTGATTGATGGCCGTTTGCATGGCCTACGGCAGTTACGTGGACCATTACCATTCAATTTCAGAATGTCTTTTTGAGAGAAGCCATGTGCAAACGTCTTTTCAACATTAGACAATTTCTGTAACAATAATGAAGACAATGTAGTCACCCTCTGCTCTTTAGTTCGTACTTCTATTCTCCTAACTTGATAGTGAAAATTGAAAACCTACTGTTCTCGCTTGCCTTTGGGTTAACAGTCACAGCCTTACATTCCAAAGGAACGTATCTGATGGTCATGAGCTGATTTAAAATAACTGAGAGTATAGAATCAGGAAGTCCTGCCCTATGACCTTGCTGTTCGAGAACATCAATGACCTGTAAGATTCTCATTAGCCACTACGGTTTATGTAAAAGATTTCACAATAAAATTACTCCAAACGTGCTTACAAACCGCGTCAAAACCACATTGTTGGAATAATTTCGAAAATTTGAGCTCACTTTGTGCTCATTTTGTTGGATCATGGGCGAGTATCAAGAATCTCAAATTTCCAACTCACTGTCTGCATTATAAGACGAGATACAAACGAGCTAGCTGCTTCTTGACTTGTTGAGATGCCAGGAACCCGCGGAGGGACAGCAGGTGTTGTAGAGTAAACCATGGCCACTGGCAGGCTAAAGCCGCTTACAGTGAAGCTCCAAGCTCTTGCTGCAACGAATTATTGCAGTTTGTTCAATAAAAGAATAAAAACTGATGTCTTTCTAGAACCATTCTTTCTTTCCTTCTTATGCTATTGACTACCAGAAATCCTTCTATCAATACGTTGAATTAGGGCAGTCTATGAGTAATGATACAGCATTAGTTATTTTGTCCCCACTAAGCTCCAGACTATATGTTTGGATCTTCAAATTTTTACACTTCACAACGCTGGCTGAGCACATCGCTTTGCAATCTCGAGAAAAGCCTGGCTGTGGCGTTCTATAAGGCGTTCGTTCTTGACCGTCAAGTGGGAAAAAGGGATAGGAGTGAACCTTGCGCCGCGACGATATCACAATCACCCGGCTAAAACCACGTTTCCCTTTTCAATTTTCACACTAAAATAAGAGTTTTGTATCCATTACCTTGACCTTGTGGTATCACTCCACATCCAAACACAGCCGCGAATATGGCTGAAAGCGAAATCAGAATGGTCGGAAGTCTCGCCAAGATCATAAGATCAATCATTTAGAGTTCCTGAAAGGTAGAGCAAATATACCAGAACTAGCTGATAACAAATGCTCTCTCTTTGATTTAGATTAATCGTAGGGTAGCAACGGACTTGACACATGTAGTTAGTGACGTCAGTGAGGCAAATTTTCATCACGTTTTTGACTTATAGACGAAATAGACCTGCTCGTTCATTTTGAAACACAGCTCTTCGAAACGACTTTCGTGAGTGATTTTGCTATAAGGATAAATTAACTGACTCCTGAGTAAAAAATCATGTCAAATGTTGGAAGAGAACTAGAAATTACAAGCAATCACTCTACAAGAATTTTAGTGAATGCTTCATTTAATCAAATATCACGGCTTAAAATGAGTTCCCAGTGGCTCATTCGTGATACTGTTCAATGAAATCCTAATTTTTTACGAATCAGAGAAATTAAAGATAGGCAAAACATCATCGTTGCTAGTAAATTTTTGCAAGAAAATTTGTCAATAAAGATATCGATTGACAAAAGAACCAGGACGTTTATTGCGAGATGTTTTTGACGAGAAACACTTATGGAACAAAAATATCATATACGTCTAATGCTTGTATAAATGTTTCCCGTTTTTAGAAGTGGGTCAAGAAAAGAGACAACTAATTACAAGGATGAAGTTTTACTGCTAAGCACAAGATACTTCGGTTTGCTACATTTGCCAGTATAGAGGGAAGCAAAAACAATGTAAATATACTGAAAAACGATTTTGAAGTGACACACTGAGTTGAGCTTCTTTAATGCCCTTTTGAAACGTTGTGAGCGAGCAATGAAGATTAATGTTTATGTCACGCGTCAGCACCTCACAGTCTGTTAAAAATATGCAAACAAAAGAAAATTTGTTATTGCATATTTTCTACAATCGCTCTCTCTTGAAAAATGCATTCTGACGTCATTTCTTTCTGCAGATACTTGAGAATTCATCAATCCAGACTTTCGTATTACTGATTCCTATTGTGAGAGATAACCTTGATTTATTCGATAACTTGAGTTTATAAAGTAATTTGGGCTTCCTTATCCAAAACAATGTCGGAACGCAAATATTGCTCAATATATCACTATAAAGATTATTATACAGAACTGATTCAGTATATGGCAGTTTGGAAATTAGGTTTTGGAGCACTTCCTACTGACAGGTACAAGTTGATTGAATTGGAGTTTTGTCCGAAGAGCGTTTCTGTTACATGTCGCGCAACAATTAGGTCGATATAGTGGGTGGAAAGATAACTTTTCTAATTTCCATTGCGTGAGCGAGATTGCTCTAACCCGGAACACAATGAATTTCGTCTTGTCCAATTCGCAGATGACATGTCCAGAGCATCGGCAGCTCTGTGCAGTTTTCAGCTCCCTAATGAATTTTTTATGAACGCCAATTCGAGATGAGTAAGCAGTTCCGTGTTGTAGTAGTTCGTTGTTGTAGTAATTCCCTGTTGCACCAGTTCCGTGTTGTAGCAGCTCCGTACTGTAGCAGTTGCGTGCTGTTTCAGCTATATTGCAGAACGAGAGAAATTTCGCCACAGTATCCGTTTTTGACTCAATGTGAAAATGTACTAAAACAGTGCATTTTAGCACTGCAGGAGAAATACTGTAGTTACCAAGTGTTCAGCTGAAATCGAATGATTACTAATACTTCATAAGAATTCCTGTCTAGCAAATGAGATAGGTTTTTCATTTGTTGCCGTCTAACACATGAGTACCGGAAGAGCTTTAACAGGCGTGGATTACGCAGCCTGTAAATTATAAGGGAAAAAATTTATTGTCTAACTAAGTATACTATGGTAAATATTTTTTGACAACTTTCAGAAAATCAGAGAGAGAGAGAGATCGTAAGAGTGAGTTTAGGAATATGAGATCTTTTCGGAGATGCAACGAAAAGCGCATTAAAGAACACACTTCTTATGGAATCCACCTCTCAATTAATAATTTCCCGAATTTTACACCTCAGTAGCACAAACGTTATTATGATAAAGTGCATTCTCTAGCACTCAAAATGCATTGCACTAATATTGGCTCAATGATAGCCTCTAAAACAGGAGCAAAAATTACCGTAAAGCCTAATGAGATATACATGCTCGCCAAAAAACCCGGAATATTGTAAAATAATTCGACGATGTATATTGAGCCTTTCATGAGGTCTGTTATGAGCACTACAGTGCAAGGCACGTGTTTCGGCTTTACAGCTTCGTCAGTTGCATAATGCCTTTTCGTTCAATCAGTTCCTCGTGGAGCTACTCTTTTATAGAGTAATCGGTGACGAAATTTTTACACTCGACGTACTGTGAAACAATTACAATGGCGTCTTCCAGAATAATTCATTGGCGATAGAATGGCTTATGGCTATTACGTAGGCATATGTGACAAACATTACAATCGACTAGTTCGTCGCCGATTCGTCTATGTAAGAGTAAATCCTCGATGAACAGACTAAACCAAAAGGGACGAGGCTATAAGGCTGAAACACGTGTCTCGCACTGTTTAAGCTTCCATAACAGACCTTATGAAAGGCTGTATACACTGTCAGATCACATTGCTTTTGAACGAGGTCTCAAAGTAATCAATAGTAATACTTGTTATATCTCGGAAAATTTATCGGAAAAATTCTTGGAATGCACTCCGTACAACACCTGTGACAGAAAATTCCCGATACATAATATCGCGTAAAAAATATAAAAAGAAAGCAAGTACGAAGAAAATGTGTTGGGAGTGCATGGGAGAGTTAGTAATTATTCCAATGCTTGAATTTCTGGCTGGAGTCCTACATAGCCGATTTTTGTAAACGCTTTTTTATAGCGCTGTAAAATCTCAAATATAATTATATTTTACACGATAGTATGTTTTTTTCTTATCTCGCTTATATTTCATCAGACAAAACTCCTTCATTAGAGTGCTAGTACTCATTTTACAGCGCCAACTTCAGAAAACTCGAAAATTTGATTGTTTTTTGAAGAGATCCTTAGACCTTTGGTAGTCCGAACAAATGAAAAAAGCGGTCTCATTCTCTGGAAAAGAATTTTACATAGGAGTGTTAGTGACTATTTGAAAGATGAGGCTTCAGGCTACAGCCACAAGTCCCTGGTTTTCAAAATACCCTGCTATAACGTTGTAGCAACCAGTTCAAAAATTGTGTTTTACACTCGCCTTTTACCTCCAGCTTTATCAAACGTATGATTCGTTGGAAGCCGAAAAGCAAATCAATGTGTAGAGCAAATTTCGTATTATCTTAGTCAATCGTCTCTTCTGAAGTTTCTTTTGCGGAGAAAAAATTCCCAACTGTATAACAAGATTGACCACTCCTTCTCGCCCCGCCCCTGCTGCGGCCCTCGCCTTGTCGATTAGCCTGTAAACAACATTACCAAAAATGTTAAACTCGATTTTATCTTCCTGCTAAGCTATATTTCTAGAAAACAAGCACATGGCTAGAATCAGAAGGCCATTGTACTATCGGATGAGTATTAACAGTCTAAGGAAAGAGCTCTGTCACGCGTGGTTTAGAGCACAAATCAAAAGACCACAGGAGATCAAAGGATCAAAAGCGTTTTTAAGAAACAAAGACATTTTTAAGTTATTTGAAGCATGTACTACAGTTTAAGTACAAGCCCTCTGTAGAACCAGCGAAGTGCTAGCGAGATAAGAGTAAATAACACGTGGATGTATGAAACATGATTTTATTTCGAGTGTTACAGCGTAATAAAGTTTGTTTCAAAGGCCGGCGAAGTGGCACTGTAGTCTAAGTCTAAGTTTTCGAATGTTTTCTAACACTCCTATGAAAATTGTTGTGCAGAAATGAGATCGGCTTAGATATTTGTCGCAATCTGAGCGAATTGTACCATATTTCCTAATAGAAATGCCCAGCAGAAAATGCTTAAATGAATACAGTAGTTCGTAATGAGCGTCTATTGAGACCACGCACAATATTCAATATATCTGACAAATATTTTTGAGCCAATATGTCATGTGCAAAAGTTTGTCTATAAATACGCGCCCCGGATAGGGTGAATTGTGAGTTCGAATCCCGCTTGACGCAAATGTTTTTGCACATCACTCTTTATCATTGGGTATAATTTAATAATTAAAGTATCAAAATCCAGAAGTTTCCAAATTTTCGGAATGGCTTCTTATTCTCTTTTTGAGCAATCCACGTGAATTACTGCTCTGAAATGCTTCGTTCATGATGAAACGATAACTTTCTAGAAACTTTCAAAGCTGGCGTTTAAACCGTGAAGTAAGTTGTCGCAAAATGAAGGTGTAGAATATTATGTTGCAATAAGAATTCAAAATCGATGCACTTAGTATTCAGTGACAAACTTTGATTTGCGATAAATCAAGCCCAGAAAGTGTTGTGGCTAATCTTCCATACCTTACAAAAATTTGGACGACCGTATACGTCTCATTGAATCTCGCCGCGATTTCTGATCTTGTCGCACGATCAATATCAGCGCACTAATAACGCAAACATCTTGGCTACTAGATAACATTTTCTCATACTTACATTCATTCCACTGAAAAGTTAAATTCTTAACCGAAATTACTGAATGGCAAGAAGATTCCATAAATTGCTTGCTCTTTATCGACTCTTCAAAGTTCTATCTACGAAAACAGCTTATGTTCTCGAACTTGCCTTAACAAACTCCCGCTGATCTTCTAGATGTTGGGAATAATCTATGGTACTTTTTTGCTATGCGACAGAGAGTTGTAAAGGAAGTTTCCTTTGCATAAAACTTTATCATGAGAGTGTTAGTAATCTGTTGAAGGTTCATATATTGAAAAACTGCTGTTCATCCTGGTCTTTTTATAAAACCTTTTCAAAGCGCTGTAATAAAAAAAAATTCTGTTCTACACTCACCGCGCGCGTATATCAATATCCCGTTCACACTTTGCTGGAAGAAGTGTATGCAAGCACCGTAGCCGAGTGGTTCTGACACTCGTCACAGCGTGCGTAGGACCTCTTCACACTCCTCAACACTCTCGAGCAGTCAACAACGAACACCTTACGGAACGCCACAGCCAGACAATTTCTAAGATTGCAAGGAGCCGCGCTCAACCAGTATTTTAGGATGTTCAAGAAGAAAGCGAAAAAACGACCTGAATGGTGGAAGCACTGGAATCGCACAGAAAGGAAAAAAAAACGTTGTGAAGACACATAAACTGAGAAATGATGATAACAGCGCAAATTTTGATAGCTTCAATAATGTAGTTGTTTTTGCAAAGCAGATTTCTCATGACCCTGTAGCATTGAAAATAAGATAATGCTTTTCATGCGCTATGCGCTTTTATGTTAAGGTGCTTATATTTCGTTGGTCAATGCACATATCTATGATTGGTAAATAAATCGAGTATCTGCTACAACCCATTTCATCTTCGCCATTCACACAATCCCATACATTCTCGCAAAGCTTCGCTTTTGAGATGCACTTAATCTTCCCAAAGACAGAGCGGCATTCAAACTTATCGGATTCTCCACATTTCCACACCCTGTCGGCTTCACCATCAAATCATCATCTATGCCATTGAAGGCTAGCATTTGTGGCGCACATTTGCCACATCACATGTAAAGCCAAGTCGACCGTTGCATTTTGTGCAGTTGAAAGCGCATTGCTCTATGATTCCCAAACATGCTTCTATTTCTGGATAGTTTCACCCATCAGTACATGTCGCATGCGGAATCTTTTGACATTCGCACAGAACGTATGAACCAGGGCAGCCTTTTTCGTCGGTATCATAGCTGCATTCCGCTATTCCATCACAGATCTTAAATCGCTCGAGACACTGTCCGCCAAAGCAGAGCGCTTTTTCTTTTTCTGATCCAGCCATTCAGTCGAGGCAGTGTGGAAACCTGCACTCGGCTAACTTCCATAGATTCGCAAAACAAGGCTCCTCAAGTGCAACTTGCGCACTCGAATTCGTGATCTGCAGCGCCACAGTACGCAACGCCATCACTAACCGAGCTCGGTGGAAAGCAGAGAGACGCTGCCGGACATCTTAATTCTCCCTCTTTGCATGAATTTTTACAATGATATTTCTCATCGTATTCATCAGGAAATCAGGCATCTCATCACAAAGCTGCTCGGCTCTCAGGCAAACATTTGTCTTTGTCTCTGACATTTGTTCTGTTGAAAATCACGCGCGAAAACACAGGCTGGCATTCTTTGCAGTTAAACTCATTTGATCGAACTATGCAATAACTCTTTTCGTCACAATGCAATGCAGTACTGCTTGGGTCATTAATGCATACGAATCCAAATTCATCACACAATGTAATGTTTGGCGGAAAGAGTGTGGCGGAAGGAAAGCACATTATCAGCCGCTAACTGAGGTCATGAGCGTGAGCTCAAAACCATCGACCTAGTGTGCGACACAGAGCACCTCTAACCGCTGAGCTACATGCGATCAGTGAGCGCTGTAGGAGTAATTGTGGCAGAGATTCGCCCTACTATTGCTCTTCTTCTGGCTCTTGTACCAGCCGCTATCATTTTAACAGCACGTGGACAGCGAAGCACATCATCAGCCGCTAACTGGAGTGCAAATGGAAATCTTCGTAGAACACACCTATTTCCTAAGCCGGACTCTTGTGATAACGGAAAGGACAACGTCCAGTACGTTGTCCACGGTGCTGATTGAGCTACACTCAATGAAACGCTCTTTTCAGAATATAAGTACACAGCCGGAATCGTCGCAGCTTACGCTATCGATTGGTTACTTATAATTCAAGGAAAGAACTCTGTTCTGCGGGATTTATGCGTATGTGAAACACAAATTTTTCCTTTTCGCTATGGTTCATTAAAAGAATCTTTCTAAAGCCATGTTTGGCACAAGCACCAGCTGAAGATTTGATCCTTTCACTGGACGATAACTTTACATAAGAGTGCTATTAGTCATTAGACAGCTTAAATCTCTAGCGAATACGCTTCGTCCTTTTTTCACATATACCCTTATATAAAGCTGTAGCATTCAAAATAAAAACATATGTCACATCCCTCGCGCACTTCAACTATTACTTCTCTGAAAGCACTTATAGCATTTTGCCTTGTTGAGGAAACCTTGTAGCACTAAATTCATACATTTTAAATGAGGTTCTTCTGAAGCGGAGAAAAACATCTCTATAATTCCAAAAAAAGAATGATTTAAGCTCAAAAAGGGGTTGGTACGCCCAGGGTCATACACCGGTGTTTCGGAGGTTCGTCCTCCTCGTCGGTGACCCCCGCCCCACATTCAGCCCTGCATTGAAGCAAGGAGGGAGGCGTATGTGGTGATGGCATAGTGTACTGTGACATTGTACCATCACCACCTCTCAGTCGATAGATTTTTGCTGTTAGATCAAAACTATTTCAAAAGATCGACTGTTCTTGAAACCCCTAAAAAACATTCAATATAATTCCAAAAAAGATGATCTAACAGCAAAAATCTATCGACTGAGAGGTGGTGATGGTACATTGTCATAGTACACTGTGCCATCACCACATACGCCTCTCTCCTTGCTTCAATGCAGGGCTGAATGTGGGGCGGGGGTCACTGGTGAGGAGGACGAACCTCCGAAACACCGGTGTATGACCCTGGGCGTACCAACCCCTTTTTGAGCTTAAATCATTCTTTTTTTGGAATCATATTGAATGTTTTTTGGGGGTTTCAAAAACAGTTGATCTTTTGAATTAGTTTTGATCTAAAAAACATCTCTAGTTTATTTACAAAAACTGCACTTCATGTGTGCAACGCGTTAATGCAATCGATCGACCGCCGTATGGAATCCACGGCCACCACTAACTCAGCCTGCCTACGCCCAGCCAGCACAGTAGCCGAAAATCAGCCCGCGCTTGTGAAACCTAATCTTATTTTCTATGTACACTGCAGTGAAACGCTCTTTCCAAAAAATAAGCACAGCGCTGGGATAGTGAAACTTACGCTATCGAAGAGTCACTCATAACTACAGGGAGCAGCTCTGTCCTGTGAAAAATATGTGTGTATCAAACACAAATGTTTGCTTTGTGTTACAGCGCTAAAAAGGCGTTTCTCAAAAAGGAGAACGAATCTCTGCACAGCAAGAAGGATCGATTATTCATTTGTTGCCCTATAACAGGCAAATATCCCAAATGCATTTTGGAATGTTCAAAATTTGAACAACGGTCACTAGCAGCATAGGGCAGAGTTTCATTTCGCAAATACCATACGATAAAGCGCAAAAAACGCGGTAAGTCGTGAAACGCTTGTGAAACACAATTTAACTTTTAGTGCTACAGCACCGTAAAAAGACCTTATTAAGGAAAATGCAGCTAACGCAGTTCTTCGAAATCTAAGCCCTCAAAGGATGACTAAAAGTGCAATGGAAAGTTTTTGTTAAGAAAAAAATTTTCCTTAACAATCTCTTACTGACTAACAGAAAATATCCTTTAGATTGCACAGAATTTAATCGGCTGATATTATCTTCCCAATGGTCGTTTTCCACTATTTACAAAATTCTCGATCTGTGATTGTGCAGTTTCTTCCTCAGAAGCTCCTTTACTCCTCTTTTTTTTGAACATCCACACAAAGTCTTTGCGAACCGAGAAACCTAGTAAGCTCGGTATGGACAATTAATGATAGTCAATATCTGAAAATTTAGGACAAGATTGAATCAGTATTTTTCACTCTTACTAGGGAGTATGGGTAGCCAAAAGAGCTTCAATTCTGAATATTGACATGTTATCCCATTCTGGTAAGTTTTCCAGTATACTATAGGTACGTATCACTCGTATCACCTATCGTCCCGTGATCGTCGAGTGGCCCGGGTGGGCGTCATCAAAACTCCAATATTCTCTATTGCGTGCAAGAGTAATGAGTGAATCCTACTTTTACGGAATCCTCCGAAGATATATATCTTTCTTTTATTCTGTCGTGAAAAAATCGGACCAGAGTGTCAGTGCAGTTTTTGTGGTGTCTTTGACATCTCGAGTGATCCAATCAGTAACGGCTATCGCTCATTAGTTGTCTCTGTAATTCATGATGTGAGTGGTCCATCTGATTTCCAAACTTTTTGACGTGTACCTACTAACTCCAGTTTGTGATCGTCACATATCATTGCGTTATAACTGTGTATATTTTACGGTTTCAATATGTTCCTGCAATGTTTGTTTCCATAGATTGTCTCGTTTTCAAGTATGTGAGTAAGTTTTATCACGGTACTAAATTTGCGATAGTCGCCATGCTCGAATCATTCCACCACCACGGACGACAATCGCGAAAAGAAGAGATGAATGGAAAGCGTACTGGAGTTCGCACTGTTTGTGAAGACGGACCGTAGTATCCAAATAAGTATGTGATTGAAAATAAGAGGTGCTAACATTTTATACTCTCATCACACTTAACCAGTCCTTAAATTAGGGCCTCCCGCCACTCAGTTACTCTGAATGAACGCTTAGAACTTCCATATGTAGGAGCGTACGAACAAAATACACTGAATCAAATAAATTTGTGGTCCGTCAAGCGCACCGAACCTCTGCTGAGCTACAGCTACAGAGTTGATTGGAGCACGCGGCAATATTCCTTTCGCAAGGGTTTCGGTGCGCTTGACGGACCAGAAATTGATCTAATTCAGAGTATTTTGTTCGTACAGTGTCTCAAATTGACGGTATCATCACGAGTATGGATTACTAATTCGTAAGTAACAATAACTAATGAATTTATCTTACAACCAACAATGAGCATTTTGTACTATCACCACAATCGATCACTTCATCGAAGAAAGTCGTGAGAGTAGTCACAGAAGAATGCCTCCCGCTACCCAATTTTTCTGAATGGAGAAATCAAACTCTTAGATCCTTTACATGACGAGTAGCACTTAAGCATTATGACAGATAGTCGCCGATTTTTGGTGATCTATTTCGCTGCGCGACATTTAACCTTTCTAGGATCGCACTGGTTTTGAAGGTTCCACTAACGAAAGGAATATTGCCGAATACTTTAGTTAAGTTTATCTATGTTAATGTAGTTCAACAGGAGTTTCGGTGCGCTCGACGGAATTTGGCTTAGTGTATTTTGTTCGTACTCTCCTATATATGAAACTTCTGAGCGTTTGGTTTTTTCATTCAGATTAACTAGGTGGCGTGAGGGCCTAGTTGAAGAAGTGGTCAAGTGTGGTGAGATTATGCACCAACAGTGCGGACCCCAGTACAATTTCCATTCGTCTCCTCTTTTCGCGATTGTCGTCCGTGGCGGTGGAATGATTCGAGCATGGCGGCTATCGCAAGTTTCGTACCGCGATGAAACTAACATACTTACTTGAAAACGAGACAATCTATGAAAAGAAATATTACAGTAAGATCATTAAAACCGTAATATATACACAATTATAACGCAATGATATGTGACGAACAGAAAATGGGGGGTAGTAGATACACGACAAAAAGTTGGAATTAAGATGGCAGTCACGTGATGAATCACAGCGACAAGTAATCAGCGATAGCCGTTATTGATTGGACCACTCGAGATGTCAAAGACTGCACTGAACGCTGGTCCGATTTTTTCACGAAAGAATGATAGAAAGATGTATCCTTGGAGAATCTTCGTAGGGTTAGGATTCACTCATTACTCTTGCACGCAATAGAGAATATTAGAGTTTTGTGACGCCCACCCGGGTCACTCGACGATCACTGGATGATAGGTGATACGAGTGATCCTTACCTGTAAAATGTTGGAGAACTTATCATAATGGGATAACATGTCAAAATTCAGAATTGAAACTTTTTCGGTTACCACATACACCCTAATAGAAGTGGGAATTACTAATTCAATCTTGTCCTAAATTTTGAAATGTTGGCTATCATTATTTATTCATGCCGAGCTTACTAGGTTCTCGGTCCGCAAAGGTTGTGTGTAGGTTGTTCAAAAAAAAGGAATAGAGGAGCTTTCGAGGAAGAAACTGCACAGTTACACATCGAAAACCTGGAAATTGTAGAAAAACGATCATTGAGAAAATAATATCAGCTGATAAGAGTTTGTTCTGTTAATCGGTAAGAAATTATAGAGGAAAATTTTTTTGCTGAACAACAACTTTCATTGCACTTTTAGTCATCCTTTGAGAGCTTAGATTTCGGAGAACTGCGTTAGCTGCATTTTCATTGAAAGGTCTTTTTGCGGTGCTGTAGCACCAAAAATTAAATTGTCCTTCACAAGCGTTTCACGACTTAACGCATTTTTGCGCTTTATCGTATGTTATTTGCGAGAAGGAACTCTGCCCTGGGCTGCTAGTGGCCGTTGCTCAAATTTCAAAAGATTCAGAAATGCATTTGGGATATTTGACTGTTATATGGTAACAAATGAATATTCGATCTCTCTCGCTGTACAGAGATTTCCCATTACACCTTTAGTAATGATACGAAAGCTTAAATTTGTGGCTAGCACGCCACGTTCTCCTTTTTTGAGGAAGGCCCTTCTAACGCTGTAACACAAAGGAAAGATTTGTTTTTCATACGTACATATTTCTCGCAGGACAGAGCCGCTCCCTGGAGATATGAGTGACTCTTCGATAGCGTAAGTTTCACTATCCCAGCGCTGTGCTTATTTTTTGGAAAGAGCACTTCACTGCTGTGTAGCATAGAAAATAAGATTAGGTTTCACAAGCGCGGGCTGATTTTCGGCTACTGTGCTGCCTGGGCGTAGGCAGGCTGGGAGAATGGTGACCATGGGTTCCATACGGTGGTCGATCGATTGCATTGACGCATTGCACATGTGGAGTGCAGTTTTTGTAATTGAACTCAAGATTTTTTTCTCCGCTTCAGAAGAAACCTTATTTAAAACGTACGAATTTAATACTACAAGGTTTCCTCAACAAGGCAAAATGCTATAAGTGCTTTCGGAAAAGTAATAGTTGAAGTGCGCGACGGATGTGAAACATATTTTTATGTTGAATGCTACAGCTTTATACAAGGTCTGAAAAAAAGAGCACCAAACGTATTAGCTAAAGATTTGAGCTGTCGAATGACTAATAGCATTCTTATACAAAGTTATTGTACAATGAAAGGAATTAAATCTTCAGTTGATTCTTGTAACAGACATGGTTTTAGAAAGGTTCTTTTAGTGGGACATAGCAAAAAGGAAAAATTTTTGTTCCACATACGCGTATTTCCCGCAGAACTAAGTTCTTTCCTAGAATTATAAGTAACCGATCGATAGCGTAAGCTACGACGATTCCAACGCTGTACTTATATTCTAATAAGAGCGTTTCATCGTTAGGAAAATAATATGGAGCTCCACAAACGCCTGTCGACTATAGCGTGTGAGTGCCTGAGAATCGATAACCTGTAATCGATAGACCATGCATGCGTAATTCACATGTGAGTGCAATTTTTGTTATTGTATTTAACATTTGTATTTAGAATTGAAAATTTAGATAAAGCTTATATCTGCCAGTTGAAGCTTTCCTCTACATGTATTTATGATTCCCGTTGTTGAGGCATAGGCTGGTTAAGGTAAAGCGTAGATTTAAGAGCGTTTATTTGGCTATATAAGATGAAAATGAAAAGCCAAAATTGAACAAGATTTCTTTCACAATTCAAATACGGAAATCCTAAAATCACCACAAAGTGGACAACCTAATCGAGCGTTTAGCATGAAGCACAACTTTAATTACCTTACTACTGCGCTATAAAGAAGTAATTAAGCATGTTTTTTAAAATACTGAGAGTTACGATCTTTGACAAGGATAAAGCTACCTCTGAGGAATGCGCCAAGCATTATTCTTTAATTTTGAACTTCGTTTGAGGTGATCGACTGCAATCAGGCCTTTACAATGGTTCGCACTGGCCTCCCGCTCTATCGAGTCAGTGCTACTTACCCTACCAGACTGTTCTGCGACCAGTCCGGTACCCCGACCCCGGAGCATGGTTGGTTGGTTGGTTTGGTGAGCCATGAGCGTGAGGTCAAACCATCGACCTAGTGTGCGACACAGAGCACCTCTAACCGCTGAGCTACATGCGATCAGTGAGCGCTGTAGGAGTAATTGTGGCAGAGATTCGCCTTACTATTGCTCTTCTTCTGGCTCTTGTACCAGCCGCTATCATTTTAACAGCACCGTGGACAGCCGAAGCACATCATCAGCCGCTAACTGAAGTGCAAATGGAAACTTCGTTAAACACACCTGCTTTCTAAGAAGGACCTTTTGGATAACGAAAATGACAACATTCTAAACGTTGTGACAAGAATATATTCGAATATTCGATTTGCGCGCCATATCCTATTCACCGCACGCTTTCCGCTAAACATTACATTGTGTGAAGAATTTGGATCGTATGCATTAATGACCCAAGCAGTAGTGCATTGCATTGTGACGAAAAGAGTTATTGCATAGTTCGATCAAATGAGTTTAACTGCAAAGAATGCCAGCCTGTGTTTTCGCGCGTGATTTTCAACAGAACAAATGTCAGAGACAAAGACAAATGTTTGCCTGAGAGCCGAGCAGCTTCGTGATGAGATGCCTGATTTCCTGATGAATACGATGAGAAATATCATTGTAAAAATTCATGCAAAGAGGGAGGATTAAGATGTCCGGCAGCGTCTCTCTGCTTTCCACCGAGCTCGGTTAGTGATGGCGTTGCGTACTGTGGCGCTGCAGATCACGAATTCGAGTGCGCAAGTTGCACTTGAGGAGCCTTGTTTGCGAATCTATGGAAGTTAGCCGAGTGCAGGTTTCCACACTGCCTCGATGAATGGCTGGATCAGAAAAAGAAAAAGCGCTCTGCTTTGGCGGACAGTGTCTCGAGCGATTTAAGATCTGTGATGGAATAGCGGAATGCAGCTATGATACCGACGAAAAAGGCTGCCCTGGTTCACACCTTCTGTGCGAATGTCAAAAGATTCCGCATGCGACATGTACTGATGGGTGAAACTATCCAGAAATAGAAGCATGTTTGGGAATCATAGAGCAATGCGCTTTCAACTGCACAAAATGCAACGGTCGACTTGGCTTTACATGTGATGTGGCAAATGTGCGCCACAAATGCTAGCCTTCAATGACATAGATGATGAATTTGATGGTGAAGCCGACAGGGTGTGCAAATGTGGAGAATCCGATAAATTTGAATGCCGCTCTGTCTTTGGGAAGATTAAGTGCATCTCAAAAGCGAAGCTCTGCGAGAATGTATGGGATTGTGTGAATGGCGAAGATGAAATGGGTTGTAGCAGATACTCGATTTATTTACCAATCATAGATATGTGCATTGACCAACGAAATATAAGCACCTTAACATAAAAGCGCATAGCGCATGAAAAGCATTATCTTATTTTCAATGCTACAGGGTCATGAGAAATCTGCTTTGCAAAAACAACTACATTATTGAAGCTATCAAAATTTGCGCTGTTATCATCATTTCTCAGTTTATGTGTCTTCACAACGTTTTTTTTTCCTTTCTGTGCAGATTCCAGTGCTTCCACCATTCAGGTCGTTTTTTCGCTTTCTTCTTGAACATCCTAAAAATACTGGTTGAGCGCGGCTCCTTGCAATCTTAGAAATTGTCTGGCTGTGGCGTTCCGTAGGGTGTTCGTTGTTGACTGCTCGAGAGTGTTGAGGAGTGTGAAGAGGTCCTACGCACGCTGTGACGAGTGTCAGAACCACTCGGCTACGGTGCTTGCATACACTTCTTCCAGCAAAGTGTGAACGGGATATTGATATACGCGCGCGGTGAGTGTAGAACAGAATTTTTTTTTATTACAGCGCTTTGAAAAGGTTTTATAAAAAGACCAGGATGAACAGCAGTTTTTCAAATGAACCTTCAACAGATTACTAACACTCTCATGATAAACTTTTATGCAAAGGAAAAACTTCCTTTACAACTCTCTGTCGCATAGCAAAAAAGTACCATAGATTATTCCCAACATCTAGAAGATCAGCGGGAGTTTGTTAAGGCAAGTTCGAGAACATAAGCTGTTTTCGTAGATAGAACTTTGAAGAGTCGATAAAGAGCAAGCAATTTATGGAATCTTCTTGCCATTCAGTAATTTCGCTTAAGAATTTAACTTTTCAGTGGAATGAATGTAAGTATGAGAAAACGTCATCTAGTAGCCAAGATGTTTTTGTTATTACTGCGCTGATATTGATCGTGCGACGAGATCAGAAATCGCGGCGAGATTCAATGAGATGTATACGATCGTCCAAATTTTTTTATTGTGAAATGTGCCAAGAATAGTTTTTTTGGAATACATCTGTTATACATTTGCGACCGGGAACTTCTTAATATAAACTGTGTTGCAAAAAATGCCTAAAACGGAACAATAGGAAAGATTATGTAGATGTTGACTTATTGTTATGAATATGTCGCTTTAAAACTGAAGCACAAGTTGGTCTACTGGTATTTTGAGCGACATGAGCACACTGACGCACAACATCAGTTTAGGCACATGAATAACCTAGGCTAAAATTATATGTATTCCATTCTTGAGTTGACGTTATAGGAAGTGGCGTGCTTTGCGCTGTTGTGAATCACGGAGGTGCTGTATAGTACACAAAGAGTGCCACAGTTTTTTCAGAGCTTGCAGTCAACATATTTATCCTACGATGAACTCTTCAAAATTGGAAAATAAAACTACGTTTTTTTCAGCCATTGTACCAATATTATGAAGGGCAAAAGGGTAAATTTCTAGGCGTTCCACAATCCTTGAGGGATTCACCTTGCATTCGTCTTTATTTTTTTTAAACTTCGTTTGAGATGATTGAAGGCATACGTGGCCTTTAAATAACTCGCGATGGCCTCCCGCTGTACCGAGTCAGTGCTGCTTATCCTCGCAGACAAGTCTGAGACCAGTCCGATACCAAATTACCGACCCTGGATGGATGGATGGCTTGGTGAGCCTATGCGCGAGACCGAACAACTGACCTCATGTGCGACGCAGAGCACCTCTAGCCATGCGCTACATGCGCTTGTTAACAATATATTATTTATAATAATTATTGTTTTCAAATAATGCAATTTGGTTGCTAAGATTGCTTTAATTTTTATTTGCAAGCGAAATGCGAAGTTTCTTGAACGTTTTTTCTGATAGTCTTCTTCACACGTAGCCTTCTGTGGGGTTATGAAGAAAGCGAAACCGCCGCAACTTCAGCTGTCAAAATCAATCTATTGTAATGACCTCATGTTCGGTTTACAAAGAAAAACATAAATTATTGGAGAACACCGTAGTAAAATGGTCAGTTTTGGAAGTTATTATTTCTAATCAGTTGTAATTGTAATTATGCATAACATATTTATATTGAGAAAGTGTATGGATGTCAAATAGCTCCGTAGGCATAGTTTTCTTCTACCGACATTCTGTTCCAGGTTGCAATATCAGCCATTTCCAATCAAAAGCACGGGAAACAGGAAGTTATACTAGCATTGTCACTGCCGCATAGCGAACCTTATCGCTTACTAATTTTCTTCTGGAATGGGCGAACGATTAATTGTTACGGAAATCTCGTTTGGGTACCTTTTCTTCAATAAATCAAGCTACTACAAAACTTTCACATTAGCATACTAGTGTCAAATGAAAATTACGATTTTTCCCCCTCAACAGATTTATGACGATCACGAGAACGATGTTAGTTTGACTCAGCGTTGTGATCACGACACATCTAATGCTGTGGCCTGCACGATATGTAATAAGACAAATAATACAAAAATGTAGAAGAAATTGTATTTTTTTAAATTTTATCAGTTATAATTTATACATATATATTTATCTGGAACAATTATCCAATCGCTCTGTTATAGTATTTCCTAACACATCTGTGATCATATAAATATTATAGCATCTAAACTATCTGTATCTTTCACTCCTGTGTGAGAAATTTAAGTACACATGTTTCCCTAATTTTGACCTTTCAGACTATTGCTGAGCCTATCCAGCCTTTCTTCAGCTTATTTTTCTTTCGAAAATTTGAGAATCAGGGACATAAACGTGCAAATTCTTGAGGCATTTTGTATAAATGTCAAAGAGCCCAAAATGAACCGGAAGGACGAATGCGTCAACATCACAGGATACCTCGCGCCCACTTTTTGTTTAATTTTTGAGCCTGACCTAGGCAATATATACGATTAAGATACTCCAATCATTCAAATAGTCTAATAATACATGCGCCAAGGCTTCAAAGAAGGCCGCCACCAAAACGCAGTTATCAGTAAACGCCCTATTCAACGCCATAGCCAGGCTATTCTCGAGGTTTCAAAGAGACGTGCTCAACCAATGGCTTATGCCGTTCGTAAAGAAAACGAAAAGGCGAACTGATTGTTAGAACTACTGAGATCTACACAGTGAAAAAAAAACACTGCGAGAATGGACAAGAAATCGCTAGCTGCTGAGCTAGAAATCTAGAACGCTAGGGAAGAACACCGGCGCGAAAAAATCTCGAGGCCTTTTAGTTGAATGTCAGAAGTTCAAGAATCAGCAGAAGGGAAAAAGTATCTGAATATACTGCATGACATGGCACCTTCTCTCACATTCATTTGATTGTCTGACTAGAGGTTCATTTTTCACAGTGCTTCTCAATACATCGGTGACCTCTCCCGTATAGGTTGCTTAACGGTGGGTTCTCAGATATTGAGTCAACACCTTAATGATTCTACTACTTATACGACTATTTATCAAGTAATCAAATGTGGTATGTTATAACACCCTTGGACTCCAAAGTAGGAGAAAACCTGGAGAGCTATCCATTAATTTCCGAGGGAGAACTAAGAACTTCGTGTAGGTTTTATATGAGGAAAAATGGCAAGTCGTAAATTTTTTTACATTACTCATGCCAAATTTTAGTGAATATGATTCTTTCAGAGTGTTAACCTCAAGACATATCCGAGGGCTAGGGCGGTGAGATGTTGAAGAATGACAACTCTCAATGATGAAAGAGGAAGCTATGACACGGTCCTTTTTCGGCGTGCTCAGACCATCCTTATGCGCCGAGAAATCATCATTTTAGTATACAGAAGCAAGTGTACTTGTGTTGAATTTTCTAAGAATTTATCTGGTGAGAGCATTTACCGTAAAGAAATTTCTCCCTGCGACATCCCTCAAATACCAAAACTTTAGTCGGCGAGCTAGGATAACACATTTGATCGCATTTTAAAATTAATTTCTATCTTGTTCATGAGTATAATATTTTGGGTTTGAAACTCTCATAAAGTTCAGGAAGAAAATGAAACACGTAAATGCATAGTTTATTCCAGACATTTTACAGTCAGTTCGCTCTAGCTGACAGTTGCGGATGCCGAGGAGAAATGCGATGCAAACGGACCCAACACTAATATTCGGACCGCTCTGTTCACTACACTTTGCCACATCCCTCTCGACCAACTTGCCATGATGATGTTCGTGGTCTACAGAGGATCTTCTCAAAACAATTTTTTGAGAAAGAGAAAATTTTCCAACCGTGAGAACTCCTGAGAGTGACATGTGATTGACGGGAATAGCCTCAATCCTCATGGGCGACTTTAGCATCATGCACATGGGAGCTTGCTTGTTCATAGGAGCGCATAAGGCACTTACAGTGCTGTCAACGATGATGCAGTGGGGAAATCATGCCCGCCGTTCTCGTGACTGCATATGACTTGAACGTTTGTTTTCTTTGGAAAATTGGACAAATACAAAAGCGATCTTTAGCTAGTCTTTATTCTATTTGTATTATTGAGCAGAAAATGGCTTGAGAATTTGTATTGAAAATGTAATCTTAGAACAATATCTAAATTTCCACAAGTTTTTGTTCTTCCAGTTTTGACCTGATCTGCCGGGATGGGTACCATAGAACTTAATATCAACTCCTCAACAGCTTTGATTTTGAAGGCTCTGAAATTGAGGAACGCTGGAAAATAAAGAACCGATTGAAAGCATTCATCAAAGTTGGACCCCTTAAAACTACACGAAATGTTGCGGGAAAACTCATTGGCATCTATTCCACGATCGTTCGCCATTTGAAGCAAATACTAACCGGTGTGAAACCGCAAATTCTTTTACACCAACCTTATATCTCTAGAGCGACACTATGTAAGAGAGTTTTTTGTTGCATTGATTTCTTATCAAAGGCTCTTCCAAGCCTGTTCAACTTTCTCGCTTTGACACATATGAAAAAAATCCCTTCTTTATAGCCTCTATCAAAAAAAAAAACTGGTGCAAGTTATGGAAGTTTTTTATAATTTGCGTATCCATGCTCAGCAAGAATGACATAGCGGCAACTGATCATTGGGTCAATCCCGACATTTTTTGTGCTACGTTGCGTAATAACAGCAACCTTCAAGCGATCCATTATCACAGCTGATACATATCACACACACTCTCTCACTTATTTCCTTTTTTGCATGCATCATCAACGGAAGTTTGCAGATTTCAATGTGGTTTTAGCTGTGGTCTGTAGATTTTCGTTCTACTACATAGAACCTGTTCAATGCCGGACGAGTAGATGCTCACTGATATTTTAGGAAAGCTGGTGAAGTTTTCAGTACAGGCACTCAACAATAATTCCTCACCACTTGAGGCGCTGCCCCAGAAGTTAGATAAAAAATACTGACTCCCGGTCCTACTACAACATAGTATTAGTTCAGAAAAGTATTGCAGGAAGATCTTTATCGGTGCATCGAGAGCAACTGTTAAAATGAGCAACAAAAAATTTTTCGCAGTTAATGCTAATAAACAAAGATTGATTGAGACATATCCCTCTATGCAGCGGATATCACAGAACAAATGAGTGTATTATTCTGTTTAGCCGTTTCGAGGTGTTATTATATCATTGATTCAGTACTAAAGAAGCATACAACAATACAGTTAGTAATTCAGCATAATTTACAATATTTGAGGTAACTAACGTCTCGGCGGATCGCCTTCTTCAGAGCCTGGAGAGATCATATTGATCCACAATCCATTATGCCAAAACTCCCATAACCGCATCAGAAAACGTTAGAATGCAGTCACTGGTTTCGCAGAGGCCGTCATATAGTCAGTTGCGGACTAATTGGTGCTTTAATGTCTTTGGGGATATATCAGACATTGCCACCGAATTATCCAAACCTGCTCTTTTTAGGCAGCGCTTGGTAGCTGTGCTTACCTCTTAGAGATAAAAGCAGGAGGAAAGGGACCTTATTTTCGTCAGACTCGCCGTTTTGGAGCATAGAATTTCCTCTAAATCTAATCTGAAAACCTCCTACTGTATCTCAGCCATTAGAGATGGCTATTTTATGCGCCAAACTTAAATATTCCACCTTGTGTTCTTATACTGTGCACACATTTGTCGCTGTTCAAGACGTGTTTTTGAGAAGCGGGAGTTTTATATGTGAAAGATGAGATGACAGGTAAAGAACCAAGATGCTTTTGCTGCTTGGTTTTCGGTATCATTTTCTATTGCAAGATATTTCGAACAGCTTGACCTGAACGTTTCAAATGGGAGCCAGTTTCTTTCTGTTTCTCACGGGAGAACTTTGTGTACTCTGAGTAACTGTTGACCAACTCAGAACATTTGTCCAACTGCTCTTGGGTTGAGCGGACGACAGAGTAGTCGTCTATATACATACAGTAGAGTAACGGCCAAAAATCGATTATTGGGCTCTCCTTTTTAGAGATAAAGGCTATAGAAAGAATTGGCGCTACTCGTTCGTTGTCCGTTTGCAGCCCTCTGATTTGGGCAAGATACTTCCCGGACTATCTAAAGATTGAACAATTTAGGAACTCTTTTAAGAGAGCCATAACCTGCCGGATGGAAAAGCCATCCATGTTTGTGGTCCTTTCGTGCTTTGTTAGAAGCTCGTATATGGCTTGCATTGCGGACTCATTCGACACGTTTGTATAAAGAGAGGTTATGTCGAAACATTCCATCACATACGCGTTGTTGGGGGCGCGTTACGTAAATTTTTTAGGAACATTTGGGTGCTGATGGGATGGGATGGAATGCGCTTTAGTAATTGGCCTAGTATTATGTTTGAGAACCACGTTATCCTATTCGTTGGCCGCTTACGCAGCTGATGATGGGTCTAACTTTGAAATTTGATGGATAGTAGACAAAAGATTGCCAGTGCATACCAACTTATGAGTTTCAATAAACAAGTGTAAGACGGGACATGATGGAGGACTAAGTTTTAGTTTAAAGATAGCGGAACGTTTTAAACCGGCCAAACTTGCTATTTTACCCATTCTTGGTAATTTTCGATATTGTTTTTGACGTTCCTTATCTGATGGGCGTTAAAGTATGGTGTTTTTAGATGTTTTTTCGTTATCGCAATAACTAACTGGAATTTATTAGCTCCCGTATCTGTCGCAAAACATGCAGGAGTAATGTTCGACGTCAAATTCACGATCCTCGCACAAGAATCAAAAACATCTGCACGTAAAACTTAGGAAGCTTTTTGGATACATAGCAAAGGACCAAAAATAAACCGAAAAGAGGATTGACTCGTAGCCACGCTTGACCTCAAACCATATCTCAGGGTGATATTTCCAGCTTGAGTTAGGCACAGCCTACTGATGCACTGACCCTAAGCGGCTGGTCTTCAATGAATAATTGATAGACGCAAAACATCAAAGTGGTGAGAGTGTTTTAGATTGAAGCTTTTACTATGTAACCAAGATTCATTTCTAACGTTTTCTGCTGGGGCTGTGGAGGTTTTGGCTTAGTGGGTTGTGGATCAATATGATCTTTCCGGGCTCTGAAGGAGGCGACCTTCGAAACGTCAGCCACTTCGAATCTAGTATATTCATGCTGAATTCTAACTGTATTGTTGTATGCTTCGCTAGTATTCAATAGATAATATCAATAACACCTCTGGACGGCTTAACAGAAGAAAATACTTATTCATACAAACTATGCCGAGGTTAATAGATAGTCATTCCTGGATATCACACAACACTTCATACCAACCCTTTCGGCATCTAATTCTCCATCCCTGACCACACAGATCCGCTAAAATATTTCGCTTACACTACCTTCTCTAGGTTTCGAGTTGCAACTGAAAGCACGGAGGAGGGCAGAGTTTCAGCACTTGAAGGAACTGCCACCGATAGTTTTGAAGTTGGTGGTCTCATTCCACATGTATTTGAAGTTATCGCAATTCTTGTGACACATTAGCACAATTCTTGTGACACTTGGAAGGGAATTAAAATTTTCCGAAAATTCTAAGAAACAACGGACTATGGTTTTACAAGAGAGATACGATTTGGAATCACACTAGAGCTCACACTACTAGAGAAGATGGGCGAGTCAAACATCCAAGTATCACTCTCATACTAAAAAAAATTGGGAGTAACAATAATTTAAAAGCTATTTTTCACCTACATCATTGGCTCTCGTAAAAGCATTCAGAAAATTTAATTGCTCTAAAATGTTTTCTTGCGTTCTAAGTGCACACCCAAACTGGTGCTAAAAGTTGAAACATTACTTTCAGTATCTTCATCTTTGATAACAGTTGCACCCTTGCATACCAGCGGGTCATAATTGATCTGAATTCTGAGTTGTTCTGAAATAGCCGAGATTACTGTATCGGGGAGGATAGCGCTACGACCTTGCCGTTTGAGAACATCAGTGACCTAAACAGCAAAGTCTTCACCACTGAGAAAAATTCATTCGTATGTGTCTCCAGTAATATGAGTAAAATACTGCAAGCTGTGTTGATACTAAGAGATTTCAACTACTAGGTCTTACGGGAACATAAGAAGAAGCTGAAATTTAAAAGTGATGAACTCACTGTCTGCATTACAAGACGTTCGACGAATGCCTTAGCCGCTTCCTTGTTTCTTGCAATGCCAGGAGCCTCAGCAGGAATACTATTTCCCATTCCGGTGTAAGCCACCATGGGAACAGCTAATTTGAAGCCACTGACAGTGAAGTTCCTAGTGCTTGCTGGAATGAGATTTTGTTGTTTTTCAGTGAACTAGTACTAAAATGTTCTGGTGAATACGTTCTTTTTTGTAGTTTTCAACTTTTCTCATTTTTGCACAAAAATTTTTCAATAAAAGCTTGTGTTCAGAAAACTTTTTAGCAATATTGTTTCGAATATAATAGATAAACGTGCAAGATATAATCACTATGATTGAGCTTAGCTTTATAACTCAGAAAATTTCTCAGTGAATTTATTTGCGTTACCATAACAGTTTTCTAATCCATTATTTTGACCTGGTTGCACTACTCCACATCCCAATACTGTCGTGATAAATGGCACCAAAACCATAAGGAGGCGACCGGGTCGTCGGAATCTCCGCCATGTTCGTATGACTGTTCACTTGGGTTTCTCAAATAATTGTCGACTATTGCTAAATATTTGTAACGAATTTTATACGCCTTGTGTTGGATTAATCATAAGACAATAGGGATTCCGACTCAGCCCGTGAATGTCAGCACTATTAGAGCAAAAGATATTTTTGAAGATCTACTCGTAAAGGCCTTAGGTCTCTTTGACATTACAAAAAAATTTAGGAGTTCTTAACTCACTGAATTCAAAGAAATATCTTCGGAGTGACTTCAATGACAAATTATCCTTCTGGAAGCACATTCAAATCAGTTAATAGGCGAAATATATATCAAATACTCAATAAATGCAGGTAGGTGAAGGCAATCATGTAGAAAAATTTTCAACAAACGCGCCACTCCTTGAGAAGCCATTGCTTAAACTCGACTCACACTATTTTATTTGAATGCTGTGTCATAAAAATCCTGCTATTTCCCAATAATAAAGAGATTCGTATCCGCGAAACGTCTTCGTTAGAAGTACACTACAAAAGAACAACTATAAGGAGAAATGTCGTGTGCAGAAATGAAGTAGAACTTTCATTGCGAGGCATTATTGGCAGCAAATTTTCATGAAGCAAAAATTGTGCCTTTGAACCTTGATATTTCCATTGAGCTCTCTCGTATAGTACAGTTGTTAGACCACAAATGGTGATGATCCGTCTTTTAGCGTCAAGAAAAGTACTTTATCAGGACTTCACTAAAGGATTCAGAAACGATTTAGGAACAAGATTGCTCTAGGAGCTTACTAATGTCACTAAAGGAATGGGAAGTGGCTTCAGAAATGGTTGTAGAATGAACAACTATATTAAAGCATTTAGATATGTAGTGAAGTCAAAAAATCCTTCATTGTAATTCAGTTGCCTGCCTATTAAAATGAGAAATAAGCGGCGTTTATCTCGACCAAGGTGGACATCAAACTAATTATAATGTCAAAAAAAGAATGATTTAAGCTCAAAAAGTAATTATAATGTGCCGCATCAAATGAGCTGTGTTTTTATAAGGGTAGGTGCTCACGTAGCGCAGGCAGTTCTTTACAGTTTCTCTTCGATTCCTCGATAAGGATCTAACAGATACATATTTGCGCATTTCAATGGTGAAGTCTCATTCCATTTGCTTAGCGTTTGAATACACTTCAATTAGTTACAGTTCTACAGATATTTGAAAAATTATCAGCATGGAAATTTGAAGTAATCTATACATGCTTTGAGTTTTCAAAGATCTGGTATTCTACCTCTAGTGCTAGAGCTACGTTTCGACGTTTCAGTAAGTCTCATCAATAGCACATGCCTTTCGGTTTAATCGCTCCCCTACAACTAGTGGTAGCGGCGCCAATATGTACCACTGCCCGTCCAGTAAAAAGATCTCTTGACATTGCAATGACAGTCAATTGTTCGATGGCTGGTTAAAAACGCATATAACAACACCTCTCTATTCAATTGCTTTTGAGACATTGCTTGAAATTCGGTATAATCTTACGACATATCCGAAAAAATTTGGAACTTTTTTCTTCTTATTGCAGTATGGTCAATTATAATCCTTGGTATCATTGGCTTATGAAGTCTTCTGAAAATTTTTTGCTCACAACAACGGTTCCAAGTAAACGTTGTTGTGTATTACAAAAAAATTTGTGTGGAACGACATTCGAAACCCTTCTGAACTATTATAAGTAGATAACATTAATAGTTGTTGGTTAGTGCAGCGTTGTGCAGCGTTGTGCAGCGTCTGATTCCAAAGGAGTGTTTTCCTAGCGAAATCTCTCTAGAGAAAGCGAGTACTGTCATCCAAAACCATTTCTTCTATTAATTGAGCGTTTTGGTACGGTTTATGTAATGTGTGAACCAGAGCAATTCACTTCATTCCAATACGTCAGCGAGAATTGCCGCACTCGGAACGTAACAGATTATGTTCTGTTCGCTTTACAAATGACAAATCGGGAGCACCTTCAGCGCCGTAAATGCTCTGTCATGATTTTTCTCATGGGACCATGAAAAAAAACTGAGTAAAGTCCCGTGTTAAAGCAGTTCCGTCGCGTCTTGATTAAGATGTTGGGCGGCAAACGGTTATACTTATATAATCTGATGACGTATTTTAAGCATTTCATGAGGCCTGTTATGGCATTTATAAAGTGCTAGACGTGAATTTCGGCCTTCCAGCCTCATCAATAGCGCGGTGCCTTTTGTATGAGTCAATCCCATGTAGGTGGTTGTAGCACTACATGTAAAGAACTGGATGCACTGCAGGTGAGTGGTAGATCATCCTACTAGTGTCCAAGATTCGGTTGCATGATTGCCCGTAGCTGGTGAAACGTATAGTGTAATACATTCCTTTTCAACTGTCTTCCGAGACTTTGCTTATAAAATCATAGTTTCAAGGGCACGAGTAGCCGGTTGTTCAACGCTCTGTGGCCGATGATGCTTCACCCACGTGCAGTGTGATATGTTCGTCATCAGAACCTTTATATGTAGGGATATATCCCCTTTCAGAAAACTGGCTGAGCGAAAAGCACCGCGCTTCTGATAAGGTCGAAGGGCCGAAACGTACGTGTAGCACCACATAAGTGCCACAACAGACCACATTAACCGGATGAGGACCAGGATCTAGAAGGCGTGCCCGGCCCCACCCCACCTGCCCCGCCCCAACCAATCATGTCCGTCCTTTGATAGATGATTGTGAAAATGATTGGGATGATAGCGATAGTGATGATACTGATTGTGGTGACAGTGATATTGATGATAGTGATATCGGTGGTAGTGATAGGTACGGTAGTGATAGTGAGGCAGTGGAAGTGATGATAGTGATAGTGATGATACTGATCGTGATGATAGCGATAATGATCATAGTGATAGTGATGATACTGATAGTGGTAGTGATAATGACAGTAATAGATAACGATAATTATTATCTCATCGTAATCATTATTATTATTATCATTATCGTTATCATTATCACTGTCACTTTATCACTGCTATCGTGAAAATGATAATGATAATGATAACTGTCACCATTACTACCACTGTCACTATCAACATCACTATCGTTATCACTATAATCACAGTCACTATTATCACTCGGAATTAATAGTATTTTAATGCATTTCGCATTGATACGATGTTTTCTATATACCCAAGAGAATTGAGTGGTGAGCAAAAACGCGGCCTCAGGCGGATATCGAACCCGCGTTTTATCCTATCTGGGGACGCGTGCTCTACCACTACACAACCGAGGCACGTTTGCCCGACCACTCATTCTTCAACATCTCAATGTTAGCTATCAGCCACCAACCTTTGACAGATTTGGTCGGGTATGCACTTCTACTACTATCACTATTATCACTTATCCCTTCATTATTATTTGAGCCAACTTGTCATGTGGTCTGGTAAGGGCTCTTCTACAGCCCGCATACACGTGTTTCGTCCTTACAGACTCGTCAGTCGGCCAGAACCCGTTGCCTGTCGATCTTTCTATAGTCAGTTCTCTCGGGAGCCTCACACTTCTTATAAGAAGGCTCAAATAATAATGAACGGGATATATTGAAACTTGAGCGTAGTCTAAACAAAGCACTCGAAATAAAGGTATTATCACTTATCATTATCATTAGTATATCACTACTATTGCTACTACTATTATCACTGCCTCTGCAGCGATTATCACTATGATCACTATCACTATCACCACAATCAGTATCATCACTATGATCACTATCACTATCATCCCAATCATTCAACCATCATATCACAATCATCCCAATCACTTTCACGATCATCTATCAAAGGGCCCGGGCATGATTGGTTGGGGCGAAGCCAGTGGGGGTGGGGCCAGACACGCCTTCTGGGTCCTGGTCCTCAATCCTCAACCGGTTAAAGGCTCAAAACTACATTAACAGATTAGATGTATTTTGACCAAGGTCCGAAAAAAACCAGTCGGAAAGAAAGAGGGATCACGATGTTAGTATAGTTTTCACATCAACATTTGCAGTATGATATCGTACTATGTCGGCAAAATTTCTGCCAATACAGGAGCAGTTCCTTGAAACAGTTTGGCTAAGAAAATACGAGCGCTTGGAGGTCTCTTTAATTTGGTCCTTAGCATTCAAATGACTACCTGATGAAGAACATGGCTTAATTATTCGTGTCATAATAAAATTATTCCACGACCGCTTTCTCACTCTCACTGTTCATTGAGGTGTTCAGTAGTTTCTCACTTAGGCATTGGCCTATCATAGACAGAGGCGGCAGTGCATAAGGTTCT
This sequence comes from Parelaphostrongylus tenuis, assembly GCA_019055375.1. NCBI lineage: Eukaryota > Metazoa > Nematoda > Chromadorea > Rhabditida > Metastrongylidae > Parelaphostrongylus > Parelaphostrongylus tenuis. The sequence continues at coordinate 3,730 of JAHQIW010004843.1, read as the reverse complement.
ATTGCCAACCCTTCAGTTGAGAAAAATTTTAGCGAAGAAGACTGCACATAATATGGATAGAAAGGATGTAGCATTCATGTCCAGCTACTCCCACGTTGCTTTTAAGCTTTAGAGATTTGAGACAGGAACTAATATCTCCGGTATCGTTCAAAACAAAATTAGGATTATGTACCATCCAAACTTTCTAGCTGCTAATATTTTATTTATGCGCTTCTCAGTAGCACGCTGCCATACTGGAATACAGTAAGCACACTGCCTTAAAGAATGTAAAACCACAAGTAACCGAAGAAGGATTATCTCAGTATTGAAGTAAAGTAATATACGTTCTATCGTTCTACAAAACTGTTTCGTCGAATACCATGTGTACGACAGGCTTCATAACGTATACAACTACACGAATGCTGTGATAGGAAACACAAATTCATTTTGGGTAACGGGCTCAAAATATCATGTTTTAAGTTCTTCTCGCTATCTCAGCATTCATCTGGTCATACTCAGATCTATGTTAGGTTAGAGATTGAAAAACTGGGCATTAAATGTATAAGTCAAAAATTGATTGCATATAGTGTCTTATGTGGATTGCTGAATGATATTTACAAAAATGCTAATTGGTAATTAAAACTGGTCTGTTCTGATTTAATTAATCAGCGGATGTTCGCGGTGAACTCAGCTTTCCTTCAAAATGCTCTTCAAGTCCAATAGTACAAAGTTGTTTCCAATGAAATTCGAAAAAGGCGAACGTTCCGATAGCGTTTGTCTTCTTACAAAATTCAGTACTGAATCGATCATCCTACTGCCGTTTTGCCCTCGTTAGTGAGCATCGCCATCGCTTGTCAGAGATCACATCGACCTTTTTAACGGAGTCACCCCACTCGAATGAGGGACTTTCACTCTGCGAAATCCTTATATACTAGATGTAGATCTTGTTAATTAGCTATTTTTTGTGTTAATTAGCTATTTCCTCATTGATAGTGATGCGTTATCTTCGGGTAATCTATTATTTAGAATCGGTGTGATTGGGTTAGAACAATGTGCCCATAATCGAAACGAAAACGAAATCAAGCCATATTAAAGGGCGGCAGTGGACGTTAGCATGATTAATTTTTCATAAATCATTTCCGGTTATCGGACAAAGAATATTTGATGGGAGTTCTTTTGCTGGACAAAGATGTTTCTATCCGATTATCAGCAATCATTTCAAGTCTAAATTTTGCTGAATTCAGAAAAAGTACTTTTATGAAGAATTCTTTACAGTGTGGAACATTCAAGTAAAATTGTATTCACAACGCGTTACGCGCAATTATTCGATTGATCAAATTTCGACGAACCTAACAGTATTTTTGGCGCTCCGAAGAAACTTTTACTGTGATTAACATGAAGTTGATATTGCATTTTACATGCGACGTGCATTCTTTGAGCTGATATGTCAATGGATTTTGCCTAGCATTGACCAAGTAAACCTATCGCGTATTTAAATTGCTTTCGTTGGCTTAATACTCAGAAATTTTAGCAGTGCACTTCAGTTTTATAATGGTTTCGTTACTACCCTTTGAGAATAAAAGATGAATCATGTTCATATTCGAGTAATTTTGGGCTCTACATATCCTGTTCCCCTAAACTTTTGGTAATCATACGATACCTCAAATCTTGCAGATTTCAATGAATACTAGGTTTGAAAAAATTTTCAGTGCAGTGTTAGCTTTGCGAAAATTTATCCACATACCGTAGCAGAGAGTGCGTCCTTGTGTAAAGCCTGATTGTAATTGGCTGCGGCAGGCGATTTAAAAAGTTCTTCTTATTTGGTTACCAAGCATATCATTGAAATTCCCGAAAATTTGCGCTATCGGACTGATTAATGAAATTCTAGGGGAAAGCCTTATTCAGCAAAAAATACTTGAGCTTGAAATTTTTTTTACTTTTACTGTTACAGTGCAGTATGAAGGTAATCTAGCAAATCAAATCCATTGCTTAGATTTCCAAGATTTAAAACTGTCGAATGAATGCTGAAGCGTCGAGAATAGGTAAAAGTACGTTTTTTGAAACGGGTGCGGATAGGGGAAGAGTATACCGCTTGGGCTCTTTATTGTCATATATTGCCATGTACCCGCTACTAATTCCAGACTCAGCATAAGCATGAAAACGTATGAACGTTTAGAGAAAATCTCCAAGCGAAAGAGTCATATGTTTCATGTAATTCTCTTTGTCAAAGAAGAGCAAAAATCGTAAATTCAATAGCAAAATTCGCACTTCACATCTGAATCGCACCTACGCAATCGCCTGATTGCGCATTGATGCACGGCCCCCACGCATACACCTTAGTGACAAGCATTTCCCGGCGTTTTTGAAGTCACTCTTTTTCTCTTACTACAGTGTAGTAAAAACAATCTTTCACAGTGTTCGAGTCGCCAAACTTACGTTACCGAATGGTCACTTAGAGTTTGAGGGAAAAGCTCTGTTTTGTGAGAAATACGGGTGTTGTGAGACACAATTTTTTGCTACAGCGACGTAGGAGGGCATCTTAAAAAACAAGCACATTTTGAATTCTTTGAGATTCCGCTATCGACGATTAATGTGGGGAAAGAGCTTTGCCTGTGAGAAAAACGAAACGTGCACAATATCTTTGTATTTTCATTGCTACAGGGCTGTAGATAGACATTCCAAAAATCAAGTAGACTTTGGAATATTTCAAGATTCAAGCTTCTGATTATCGCTATCAATCTAGTGCAAAATCTTCGTCTGGCAAAAGAGCTTATCTAGAATTCTTTGAGTGAGAACAGAAAAGAACCGTTCGTCAGCAAACATTGTTAACGGGTTGGTTGTAAGCACTCGATAGGGATGAAACTCGGGTCCAAACTTCCATCTGAGTTGTTTCAGAGTGCTGACAAGAATTCAGAATTCTTTGATTGAACAGTTTGCAACATTTAGGTGGGCTAAGCTTTCACGGGGTTTGGCACTCAAAGGTTTGCAGAACGAGGGACATCAAGACCATGATCTAATCCCTGCACAGCATCCGGTTGGGCAGCTCGCCATGTTAGAACCGAAAATGCAAAACTGATACCCGAAGGTATGTGCTATCAAAGAACTTATTTGGACTCTACGTTTTGATGTCTACGGGTCTCCAGAAGTCCAGTAAAGACCAAGAGCACTATCCGTACATGGGCAAGCAATGGGACTGGACTCCAACATCAGATGATCTAAGGTATATGGGCGCAATACCAGTGTAATGTTCAAAAGCCTTTCAACCTTTAAAACTCTTTTCGGGTTCTAGGCATTATCCAAAAACTCTTCAAAGTTTCGCATTGAAAATTTCATTGAAATTTCATTGAAATTTCATTTGCGGGATGGAGTGATAAATGCTGCTCATTTTTCTGTCACTTCTTCACATTTGCATTTATCTTTGTTGACCGTATCACAGTAAATCTGGCATTATTGATTGGCAAGAGAGCTCAGTCGAAAAGGGGGAGATTGACCTCGGCATCGAACCTCGCTAAAGCTTCTCCTAGCCACTGGCCGCAGGCCCCAGTTTCTCTATATACACCAATTACAAGTGCATATTATAGTAGGGATATTGATCCAATTCCCATGATCACTGACCTTAGAGTGTCCGTATACACCAATCAAAGAGTGTGTTTCAGCCAGTTCGCCAATGCTATTCGTCCCCACGCTTTAACGAAAGAACAATAGCTACAAGCACTACAAATGCATCACAATCTTATGGAAAAGTCTGCAA
>JAHQIW010004842.1:0-25283 GCA_019055375.1 Parelaphostrongylus tenuis | reverse complement strand
ACCGCCGCGGATCTCATGTTGCCAGATCTGTGGCTGAACGTTAGAATGACTACTTTGGACTATTAACTTGTCTTTTGTTCGAAGTTAATTGATGCATAAATAAAGTTTTTATAAGCAAATTCCGGAAACTTTCTCCTCAGCCTATTATAGCTGCTACGTGTAAAAAAAGCTCTCTTTCACTGAGCAAATATAGTGTTGTTGGTATTCAGTTGTAATAAGTTGCACAGATAAAATAATATGATATGAATCTGTAAGTTCTTATAACTATATTAGATATAATGCTCAAAGGTTTTCATAGAAGCTAAATTCAGTAAGCAATGAATGGCTTGTCAAAAATGATGTTGAACAATGCATGCGACGCTACCTCATCGATAACTCTCAGTATAACTAGGTCTCTGTCAGTGGTTCGTTCATTTCCGATTGTCCATAGTTGATGCGCACGGAGGAGTCGGCAAACCAATGGACTGTATAAATTACTGGTTATTAACTGTATATTTGAGCAAATGATCAATAACATCAAGCAAAGGATTGAAACATGGGTCAAGATTATGAAATTTCACCAAAAACGTTCTCCACACTCAAATATGGATAATATCAAGCTTTATTCCGATAGCGTCTCAAGATCCACACCATAAAGCTTCTTCTAGAACACATACATTGCAGAATAATGCGTTTACTATTAGCACTTTCACATTATCGTCGTGAAATAGGCAATAAGAAATGGATCTGCGTTGTTGCTCCTTTGAGGTGGCCTTTGCAATGAAAAGTGGTGGTTCTTAGAATATGTTGGCATTCTTTTAACTAAGAAAGAGCTTTGAAGAATTGCTTCAGTAATGCATCATTTTCTTCTTTTCATGTATGAATTTTACTCCATAACGACTAATAGCCTGCTGCGAAGTTCAGGCGACGGGAAGTGCTTTCCCTTACTACTCGCACATACATTATCACCCGTTCAATAGCTAAATGATCTTTCATTCTGCACATGCAGCGACCAGGTCCTCGATACATGAGTCAAGGCAACGATAACTGCTGCGTGGAAAAGCTGGGGCATGGAGACGGACGTTCTTCGTTTCCTTTGCTACTCCCTATATGCTCTTGACCACTCTCCAGGCCGCTCGAACTCTCCTGCTTAACTGCGGAGCTAGTGCGTTCATAATGATTCTTTTCCGACTTAGACAGACATAACTGTGGCATTCGGTGATTATTCCGTTGGGAGTGCTCAACTCATCTGAGCCAATCTGATTTTCATGAACATTGTTTTTTATATGATTCCGTCCGAACTAATCTTCTTATGATCGTTATTGAAATATGGCAACATTCCCTCTGACCAGATGATGCTATGTGTCATAATGACGATGTCTTCAGCGGTGTGAAAATGGTGTAAATTGTCGACCGCCGATTTGCACTTCATATTGTCCCAATGTAATGTTTGCATGATATTTCGAAAAGTGGCAGTAAATAATTCTTGCGAAATTTTATCTCCATGCCAAACACTCTTCTTACGTCGACAGTAACATTGCTATAGAATAGGGAGATTTTGGTCGTGAAATTCTCATGTAGCTCACAACGATTAGGTATGTGGGCCCTGGCCGTCTAGAGCATGATTGTTCCAGTTTCCACTAAATCGATAACTTTCTATGAATAAAAAAAGTGAGTTAGGGCGTCTATTGTGCTGTCGTAAAGCTTTATTGAGTCCTGTGATCGTGTGGATGTGGTTAAAGTACTGAATCCTTTTGAGAGCCTGCATACTTGCATAACTGTCTTTCGTTCGTGTTCTTTCAATTGTGTGTGGGATAACAAGAGTAAAGAGTTCATAACGACGGATGACAAGGAAAACAAGCGACAGCGATTGTCTGGATCGTGTAGGCCATCCTTTCAACAATAACACGATATTGCTGATTATTCATTGCCTGGGATCTTAGATGCTTACAAGTAACGGGGAAAGAACCGGTTCAATGTGCTGATGAGAAATGGTGGTAGGTTCTTCAGGTGTTCTAATCTTAACCTAATCTGGGACCAAGTGGTTGCTCTGTTCTAGATCGACGAAATCGTCTGCCCGACTTTGGAAGGAGAAACCGTTAGAATGACAATCTTTTTCTAGTTCATATGACGCTAAGAGAGGCACGGTTATTGAGGAAAACCGAGTAGTAATCATAGATGAATTCTCCACTGCCCTTCTGTGAGCTGTGACTGTCTCATGAGATGTCGGAGTGCAATCGCCTTGGTCTTGTAGCTGGCGAAGCTTAGGGCTTCGCAAACGCTCTGTCCAGCTTTCAGAATTTCACTATTATTGCTGCTCTTCTTTTTTTTGATAAGTTCTTTTATCGCTTTTTCTAGATCGTTTCACAGGTTCGAGCGTAAGGTTTTGGTTGCCTGTAGCTCGGCATTTGTGAAACGTTTCTAGAAATACAACACTCCACTGGAATTCTGGAGGGTTAAGCTATAGAATGACAACTACTACTTCTTAAAAAAGCAGGATGTAGAATCTTATGCACTTAACTGAGAGACTAAAGAGATTAGAATGTGAAAAAGGATCGGAAGGCAATGTCTATAATCGTAGTTAGAGAGCCACCTAGTTGAGCAACTTATCGAGGAGACTGATGCGTACAACGTTTTTGAGATTGAAATTATGATAACGACCTGGGAATCTTTCAAGATGGTGAGATCATAAGATGAGGAAAAACAGAGTGCTTAACAATGTTAGCCTAACAACCTGGTAGTTGCGTGATCTCGCCCAAGATGCAAGACAGCTAGAGATTTTGTGAGAAACATAAAATCATCTATGCCAATAAACATATCGAAGTGCTACAGAAAATCACGTAAAAGTCTGAAGCAAGAACAGATAAGATACAATACCACAAAGAACACGTCACATAGCTTACCGTCTCATTGTTCTGCAGACTGGATGGTTATTCCTCGGTTGGATTCTGATACGCATTACACTCAGCACAGATGGGATATCTACACATTCTGACCGAATAAATCGTTAGTCATACAGCTCATCGTATCCACAAATTCTTCAACGCATCTGCAAAGTCATTTTGGAACAAGTTCTCAAGGTAGTGTGACCTCACAAGTGACAGAAAACTTTAGAGAGAGAGAGAAAGAGAGAGAGACGAAGAGCGAGAGGGAGAAAAGAGAGAGAGAGACGAAAGAGCTGGGTAAAGAATGAAACTTGAAATGATAACATAAAAATCGAACGACGAACATCATGTGGGAGCGGTGGACGAATCGACGCTATTTGCCGCAGCACGATGGTCGAGCAAAGGCCTGTTGTGTCGATATGGCTTGGCGTTTGCCATCACATCTATTTTCGGATAAAGGACGGCTGTTTTGACATGACGAGCCGTTTGCCGCCACGTCGATTGTTGAAGAAGAATAGACAAAAACGGAGTCGCATATTCTTCGCGTTTTTTCACTCCATTCTCGAAGCTTTTGAACTCTATCCAAGCCGCGCCATTCCTCCTGCCTCAAACTGAAGCTAGGTTTGGTTTATGATGGTGACTTTACGACCTAGATAGACGTAGCTAAAGCATTCGGAGATGTTAGTTTTGTTGAGCTCTAATGGGGCATTGAATGATGCAATAAGGTTAATACGGTATAGGAAGTTGATAAAAAATTTGTTCAGTCATATTTTCGACTCTTTGGCGTCACAATGATTCCATTTGTTTTTGTCCATAATCACTCGGCTTTGTCGTAGATCTTCGTCTTCGTTATCGTACGAATCTAACCTTCTTCGCTGGACCAGCACTTGAATAAGGACCCTTGCTCGGCGAACGATGTCTCCAAATGATTATTTCGTTTATTTCCAGTGTTTTATTGAGGCCACGCACAGATTTCAATAGACTGTAATTATTATTTGAGCCGACATGTCATGTGGTATGTTTATAGGCTCTTGTACAGCCCGATCACACGTGTTTCGTGTTCACAGCCTCGTCAGTAAGAGCAATTACCCCTTTCGTCTCTAGCCAATCTTCTAAGGGTTGCTCCATCGCCTTACATATAGTGGGCAACGACATACGATTTACACGTACCGTCAAGTGAAATAAATTACTAGATCGGCAGTGTTCTACACTCAATTGCTCTTGGCTGGTATTTTCAAAAATGTTATACCGTTCGTTTTCGCAGGGCCTGCCCGACTGACGAGATTACCGAGGCCGAAACACGTGTATAGGGCTGTACAAAAACGTCTAAGGATGTTCAAGTATTTTCTAAACGATATTCATAAAAAAATAATTTTAGATAATTCGAACTTTTTAAAATGCAAAGCTATTGCATTAAAACAGATATTATTACTGCATTTTATTTGCCTTGGATTCAAACACTAGCGGGAGGAAAGACAAGAGTATATCTATTGTTAGTGATTCTTAGCGAGAGAGTTGTTCCCACGCGAATTTCTTGAGCACGGCAACTTGATGGTCAGCGTAACTTCAAAAACGCCAAGGGTGGCGATCATTTTCGAAAGTCGCTCAACCCAGGAGTGGTCGTTAGTGGCCTTCCATTACAATGCCTCAATATCATTCTTAATCTATTGCTCTTGCTTCTTTATCATTATCTGTTGCTCATTAAGCTTATCAGAATGCGAGCGGAGCTTGGGCTACGTCGTCGGACCAGTCTCAAATAGCTCCGTTCGATCCGCCACCACAGACATAGCTTCCACTCTTATGTATATTCCTTTGTAGACCTCAGATGGAGCGCCCCATTGGCCGGCTGCGAAGATTGGTGATTTCCCCAGTACAAAATTCTGGTCAGTTAAGTTTATAAAAAATCATTATCCTCAATAAATGGAGTATTATCACTGAGGAGACTCCTATATAAATGATTTCGGCAAAATCAAAAAAGCGGTTCCTAAATCTTGCATTTTCAAAGCGGAACCCACATTGCTGCGAAAAGGATCATATTTTCAGCTATTATTGGGAATCTTTTCTTATTTGGTTCATGTTTTGATTGTCAATCGATATCTTGAAAAATTCTTGCTTCAATACTGAGCTTGATGTATAGAAGGATTTCCATAGTACGTTCTACTAATAAAAAAAGTAGCGTTTTTACAATTGCGGTTCATTTTTTCTGCTTCACAGCGGATTGTTTCGGTATTGTAAAGTAAGATTTTCATTTTTAGGAAAGTTTGTCACTAAAAAAGATTGAATTTCACTGCAAAACTTCTGTAAACGTTTTTTGTTTGAATGAGAATAATCTCCTTTTGTTTTAAAATCATCACTTTTCATTACAATAATTGTTGCCTACAATCGCACTCCATGGAATGTGTTTTCGGAAGGAGTGGTTTTTTCTTTCTAGAAAAGAGTTACTCCATTGTATTATTAGTACTAATTCATTAGCTCGAAAATTGAGATCCGGCACCAGGCTTGGCTTCTAAGAAGGACATCTTTTACTGGTGCCACTAGCGAAGCAAAGATAGCATTCTGCTTTTGCACTAGTCAGACCGTCCTTTTATCTTCACAACGGATTTATTGGTACTTCGTAGTAAAATTTTGAATCTTAGGAAACTTCACCAGTACGAGAAGGTTCGTTTATCATTATTAGTGAAACTACCATAAACATAGATCCTTTCATTGTTATTTGAGCCAACATGTCATGTGGTCTGGTAAGGGCTCTTGTACAGCCCGAGACACGTGTTTCGTCCTTACAGACTCATCAGCCGGGCAGAACCCGTCGTCTGTCGATCTTTTTATAGTCAGTTCTCTCGGGAGCGTTAATAAAGCACTCGAAGGAAAGGTATAATATGATAAAAATACCAGCCAGCTAGCAGTCGAGTGCGAAGACACTCTGTGTTTAGGTGAAAATTTCACCTGACATAGAGTGTAAAACGTACATCGTCGACAACTCTCTATTAGGAGTGCAAACGCTCCCGAGAGAACTGACTATAAAAAGAATCGACAGACGACGGGTTCTGCTTGGCTGATGAGTCTGTAAGGACGAAACACGTGTCTCGGGCTGTACAAGAGCCCTTACCAGACCACATGACATGTTGGCTCAAATAATATGAAAGTCTATTGAAATTTGAGCGCGGTCTTAATAAAGCACTCGAAGGAAAGGTATAACATGATAAAAATACCATAAACATAGTTTCAGTGGTACACTCAGTTGTCCTTAGAAATCCTCTTTCAATATGAAAACTACAACCTTGAGAAAAAGCTATCGCAAATTTTTTAGTAAAGTACATATTTCTAAGCCATCTTTCACATAATGCTGGTCATCTAACATTTTATTAATATTTTCTTCAACAATTAGCAACTTGTATCAACAATATCAAACAAAAACCATCGATTCTTGTAAACCAGCACCCATCAAAATTCTTCCTTTTAGATAACATAATATGATTTTTATATTTGCACATCTGCATAATAAGGATAAAGGATAAAGCTCTCGGCGTTGATCAATCCCCCAGAAATGCGCCATGCATTCGTCTTCAATTTTTAACTTCTTTTGAGATGATTGAATGCGTATCTGGCCTTTACAATGACTCGCATTGGACTCCCGCTAACCCGAGTCAGTGCTGCTTATCCTCCCAAGCACGTCTGGCACCAGTATGGTACCAATTTTACCAACCCCGGAGGGATAGATGGCTTGGTGAGCCATGAGCGCGAGATCGAACCATTGACCGCGTGTGCGACGCAGAGCACCTTTGACCACTGCCCACATGCGCTTTGAATATATTCACTGACCAGTTCAGAAGTACATTTTGATGATAAGCAGAAGCATTCTATGCGGATGTACTTCTTTCACTGGTTACACCTTTCCAACTATCTTTGGGTTTTCCAACTATCTTTGGGTACATACACGTTGTTTAGCCATTACGAACTTCTAGTAACACTCAACAGAACGCCTACGCTGCTGTGATGATTACGATAATGATCTGTATCATTTGTATTGTGCATCGACGACCACGGACTTTGAGCAGCTTTCTTCCATATCTATTCCGCTTACAGAAAGTAATACTGGTGCAGCTGAGTTTCTTCTTTGAATCATCAGCTTCAATGCATGCATTTTTTCTGGCATATGTTCATCCTTATAACTTCTGTTGACAAGTGTTAGCAGTGGGTGCATCATGTACAAGGTGTCCTATGCATCACACCGCTCGTTATTTGTTAAATGCAAGTGATTTATGACTTTTAAAATGCAATCTCTCGGCAGAATACCCAATTCTAAATTGGGTTTATGAAGAGATAGGTAGATTCTTCAATAATCCTTCACTTCAGACAGTGGTAACACATTCTTCTGAAATTACGAGAGAGTGACTTTTTCGTCTCCCATCCCTCGCTTTGCTGGCCACAGGTGTTCGTTTGCCTCAGATAAATTCCGCAGTCTGTAGAAATTGACTGGTTCGTTGCAGTATCACAGGACGTGGCTTCGAAAGCCTGCGGCTAGCTCGCTGAAGGAAGAAATGTTGGGCGACACCACATTTCTCGACCAGCATCCCCTGCCACGGTAATAGCCAAACATCTTTGTAGTTGACAGTCTGCTTCATCATCCCCGGAAACAGTGCATAGATATACGAGAGAAAGAAAAAAATTGCTTATAATGATGATAGTCGAGGGTGAAATCAGAGACAGGTGGCTAATTGAGGGAACTCCGGGTGTATTGATAGATGGCTGGAAGTAGCTGAAGTTATACGAGAAATGGGAACAGCACAAGACACAAAAACCACAGAATCGACATTCGACTCAAAAGAACTACTTAGAGCTTGTAAAATCAGTCCACCATGTCCGGTGTCGAAATAGTCAAGTTGAAATGTGCTCATAGCACAGAATAAGTGGATGTCAAAAATTTAGCCACTAAGGAAAGATAGAACAAAGTCTTTTTTTTTCTATAACAACCTCTGAATTATATTGGTGACCAAAAATTTATCAGAAGTCATCGATGGTTCACAAGCAATGAGCAGCACCATCTTTGTTCAATCAATTTATTGTCCAATTGTTTCCTGATTTTCAATCACTTCGATGAATTTTGTGCACTATATCAATATGAACATATGAAAACTGAAAAATGAAAGACAGATGTGATTACAATGCTAATAAGTATAAATAAAATAGCATAATTGTTTACTAAATGTTTTAGGTATAGTGTTTTCGCGAAAACTTGGTTTTTCCTTCCAATGATGAGAGTTATAAAGGAAGCATTTGAGTTATCCTCGCTGAAAATAACCTTATTAAAGTCTCTTCTATCAAATTTGACTAGTTTACAACAATGAAACTTTTTCCATTAACGGAAATTCAAATTTCATTAGAAAACTACCACGTTAGTATTGCAGCGCGCTGCCAGCCTCTCTTCGTAGCCGTCCGAGCCGCACGTTAAGCGAAAACGGTGGCGTCCGCAAAGGGACATTTATTCTCCCGTAACATTGCCGAAAGATTCACCCACTGCTTCCACCGTTAGTGCCCCTTCTTCCAGGGCAAGCATGACAGCACACCCAAGGCCTCCGCTTAGTCAAGTTCGCAGTTCAAGGTTCAACATGTCGGTCTGGTTGTCGTTCTAGTGACATGATTTGCTTGATTCATAACAAACTCTGCAGCACATCTGGTACCAGCATCTACTATTTTGAAGACCATGGGAATCAGTTGGCGAAGTCAAATATATGTCAGATCCAATTTCTCATGTGCCACAGATTGTATCAAAATTCACCATTTTTTTTTGCAGTCATAAGGCATAAAGTCCTGACTTTCCAGAGATAAAGAATTAACAAATGGGATGAACGACGGAGAGACCAATACATTTTTATCGGAAATCTGCAAAAGTAGATATCGATTGGCAAAAACGAAGCTTACCTTTTGGTGCGAAAGCTTCTTCTTAACAAATTATAGAAAATGCCACATGTATCATGCTAGCTGAGCTCTCATTGTTTACATTTGCTACTCTTGCAAACCTGCTTTGCTGAGAAAAAGACAGATCGATAGTCACCAGCGAAAACTGCAATGTCGGCTAAGGTTTTATAGAAGAGAAGAGCAGAGAAAATCAAATTAAGAATCCACCAAAACGTGGAGGCTAAAAGAAATAGTGACAAAATTGGCGATAGTTGTAGAGATGAGAAAGTGAAACGGACTTTCTAAAAAACGCGGGAAAGTGACGCTGAGCTAAGTGTTCCTTACTCATCGTTATAAAATTCAAATCTTTCAGTCAACATCTTTAAAAACTTTCCAAACATATGTATATGGTAAATGATTATGGAATGCCATCAACTTTTCTCAGTTTCACCACGATGTGCATGAGATAATATTTATCACTGTACAGATGGTACAGTGAATGTTCTTCTAATTGTTACAAATGCAAGCTTTCCAGTGGTTTGACTTACTCTGGAAAAGTTTCAAAAGAGCTATCTGGAAATTCAAAATGTTATTTTCTACGATAAGTGATCAGTTTGACTTTTTCAGTGTATTATGGTTTGAAGGTCGATTTTTTTTTTTCATTCAACGCAGCGCATCAAAACAAATATCATCGGCTCTCAATATGAAGGTTTTGCGAGCTCTACAAATTCATCTTGTGAGGATTAGGGCAGGCTACAGAACATATTGTATTCCTTACAACAGCCTCCAGTTCAAAACGTTTTCTTATTCTCCAGCAAGCGCAAAAACAATTTTTTAATTTATCATTTTGAAGGACTTTCGTGAAAAATGCACAGCTTCTTAACTCAACAGAAGATCGCTAATTTATGAAGTTCAAAGATTCTCCGTTTTTAATTTTTCTAACTAATTCATATAGTTTATATGAAATACATATCTACAATAAAGTAGTTGTTTTCAAAAATTCCATTCAAGATCTGAATCCCTTAATCTATGAATTCAAAAAAGAATCCTTTTTCGTCGTCGATGAGTCAATTTCAGATTCTAGATACGGGTGTTACTCGAATGGCCGATGAGTAAATTTCCAGTTAAAAGTTTGAAATGGTGTCACAGTGGGTCTCATTCTGATTATTTACCATGATTATTCTACTGCTCTAACATGACATCAGTTCTTTAATTGATCTCTTCAATAAAGTAGTGAGGCAATATATTTTTCAAGCTGTAAGAGAGAACACTCCTTTTCGTGGTTTCATTTTAGAATTTCTCAGTTGCTTTATCAGAGAAAGCACTAAATCCATATATATATCACACTCTCCACCTCAATATTATTTTCGTGCAGCACTCTGTTGAATTACCAATCATATGATTTTTCAGTTTATTACTGGCGTAATGCTACAACAAAATCAGTTCAAACAAAGATGTTTGCTCAAAATTGTTAGTTTGGTTTCAGATTCAGCCGACAGTGGCAGTTGCCGAGAAGAAGTGCAATCCAAAGGGACGCGATGCCAGAATTCGAATCGCTCTGTTCACTACGCTTTGCCACATCATTCTCGACCAATTTGCCATGATGATGTTCGTGGTCTACACAGATATCTCATTGAAAACGAGCTTGTAAAGAGAGAAAACTGTTCAAACCGAAAGTGTTCCCGAAATCCTTAAGTGTTCGCCGGGAACAGGCAATATTTTTACATTGTCGTTCGGTTGCATACACATCCCATTCATCTTCATCGTTTTAGCACAAATACCCGTCACTGTATTGCCGGCGATGATGCATTTATTGTCCATATCGGCGGCTGCAAAGAACTATACTTATCTATTTATCTCACTGGCTTTTTAGAACCTTCCTATTATTATTTATTCTTGTTATTATTGCTATTAATGTCATTATTATTGTTAATATTACTAATTACTCTTAATATTTACCACTATTATTGTTTACTAATTATTTGTTTATTTTTATTTTTATTTTTGAAACCTAACGACGTTTCAAGAACAGTCGATGAGATGGTTTATACATACTTACTACCAGGCTGGAAGAAATGGTGAACACCATATGATGTGTTATCCACTAGCAACATCGCCTCGCCATTCCTACTATGGAGTAGAGTTCAGTGAGGGGTGTGGGCCACTGATGAAGAGGGCAATACCTCCGAAACCAACGTATGGCTTTGTCGTAACAAACCTCGGTAGCGCATTCATTCTTCAAACATTCTTACAGATATTTATTAAAAGACGATCCCTCCACTGCAATAGAAAACTGAAGAAGTTGATGACAGTCACTGATTTTTGTGTATTCTCCAGAACCATTCAAGCCATGACTTTGTCATGTTGATTACTATATCATTCTTACAAAGATATTTTCCATCCACAACATCAACTGTTTTTACAACCTTGCAGTAATCATTCAAAACATTTCCAAAAAAGAATGCTTAAAGCCTAAGCGAGGTTGGTAGGCCACGGCCTTACACCGCTGTTTCGGAGGTTTCGCCTCCTCGTCGGTGACCCCCGCCTCACGTCAAGCCCTGCATTGTAGCAAGCAGGGATGCTTGGCCCTGGCGTATCAACCTCGTTTAGGCTTTGAGCATTCTTTTTTTTGGAATTACTTTTAAATCGTTCCCTAAGTTTGGCACTAGAGCAATAACACCAAATTTTACTAGCATTTTGCTCTGCGGACCATTTGAGCAAGAGTAGCAAGCGAATTTGATCCCAAAGCATCTCCATCGCAAAGCTAGTATAGAAAAGTTGTATATCAAAAGTTTTATTCGAAAATGCACTATTGAACGGTACCAAAATGAGGAGCTAGTTACTTCTGGCCAATAAATTTGGTATTCTTTCTCTAGCGCCGAAACTTATGGAACGACCCAATAAAAAGTTGCTCAAAAATACCACTGCTGAGAAGGCTTAGTTTTCGGCGTCATTAGTAAGATTTCCCTAATGTTCGAGGATCTATTTTAGCAATTGGCTACAATTCGTTCATATCATGTTCGCTGCTAGGTAACACCACACTCACTTTTTTAGTTACATTTCTTCGTGAAATATTCCAAGCGTATGTTCAGTGTTAGAGACTTACTCGCATCCTTGGTTGGATCAGCAATAAATTTCTGGCACTGTAGTGGTGCGTATGTCACTTTAACCTCAAGCTGGTCCAAAATGGCTGAGATCACAGCATCAGGTAGGAGTACACTACGACCCTGGCTCTCGAGAACATCAAAAATCTGAAGATAAATGTTTCCACTAGTTCGAAGAGAAGAAAGTTGTTCCATTGGAATTTCCATCAACTAAATTATCTAATCTATGCAAGTCAACATAGCGTTGTGAGGCTGAGTAGTCTCCAGAAAATCGAAGCTCACTGTCTAAGGTTTTCCCATATTTGCTGAAAGACGAAAACACTTGAAACTTAGTGTTACTGACTCACTGTCTGCATTACAAGATGTAAAACAAACGCCTGAGCACCACCCTCGCTAGATGCAATGCCAGGGATCTGGGCTTGGACATCGGGTGCAGTAGAGTAAATCATAGCAACAGGCAATGTTGTAAAGCCGGTGACGTTGAATGTTCTAGTGCTCGCTGAATGAAATTTAGCAATTTTTGTAATGAACTATTAAAATAGCTTCTTAACTCTTACCAAGGGACAAATGAATATTCGACCTCGCTCGCTGGACAATGATTGTTCATAGGACTGTCAGTAATGATTCGAAGCTTAAATCCTTGGCTAACGCCCACGTGATCTTTCCAAAGATTCTCTGTATAGCTTCGTGGAATCCAGGAAATAAAATTTTGTTCCACATGCACCACGCATTTTCTTTTTATTTCACATATACTTCGCTGGACAAAACTCTTTCCTTAGGATACTAGGATACTAAAACTCTTTCGATAGCAGAAGTCTCAAAGAACTCAAAAGTGTTTGCTTTGTGGAAAAGCTCTTTTGATAACGCTTTAAGAGGAAAAAAAGATTGTGTTTTACCTTTTGCCCGACACAGCTCCCTCATTAAACTATTAGTAATCATTCGATAGCGGAAGTTGCAGTTATTCCAATGCTGTGCTTATATTCTGGAAAAATTCTTTCACTTCAGTGTAGCAAAGGAAATGAGATCGTCTTTGACATATTTGGTGAGCTTGTTCACCTGCTAATCTAGGAGCAAGGAGGGGGGAGGAGAGGCGGGGTGACCGATTGATGGCCTGACGCGTTTTGACATGTGAGGTGTTTTCGAATTTTTTTTTGCTCTGAAAGAACCTCTACACAAAACAGATGACTCGAATATTACTAGATTTTCAGTACACGTCTATGTCCTTTACGTGCTTTCAGCGAATTATGCGCCTATTAGAAATTAAGGCTCAGTGAGTGCGAAAGATTATTTAATTTTGTATGCTACAGCGCTATGCAGCTGTGTTTTCGAAAAAAGATTAAGGTAGGTAGGTGGATAAAAGAAGTAGTCAAAGATTTAAGCTTTTGATACATTACTGACATTCCATGGAAAATTTCTGTCCGGTTAATGAGGTTAAATGTTCTTTTGTTTTCGGGTGACCTAAAAGAAACTCAAAACTCAATAAGCATGGCAAATGAGTTGGTATGTTTGAATTTTCACGATCGAAATTTGAAATTTTTACACGAAAAAAGCTTGGATCAAAATAGTTCTTAAGCGCTAAGTTGTTTTAGATGAATTCATTCTCATTAGAGTTCATAAAAATACATGTAAGATCAAAAATATCCATGGTGAAAGCTTTATCTTTTCTTTACTACCTTGACCCGCAGGTAACACTCCACATCCCATCACTGACGAGATTGTGGCTAGCAACAAAATCGCGAAGGATTCTGTTGGAAGTCTCACCATGCTTGAAATACTATTTCTTTGTTTCCCAAATGCCTAAAAAATTATGTAGACTCAACTGAAAGCAAATTTTCTAGTTAACGCAAGAAACTGATCGCATGCCAACAAAAACGGTGCTCAGTGCTTATACTCAAGTAGCGTCAGTATGAAGCGCTTTGACTTATTAAAAGCTTCAAAAGTTTCCAATCCAATATTCAGAGCAAATTCTGCAAAGCGAGGTCTGTGACCGACTTTGCTGTTCTAAGGCGAAGGAGAATCACTCGTTCAGGTAAAATTCATGTCAAGTTTTTTAAAAGAAGGATGGATGGATTGGATGACTTGAGAAAAATTTTGTGAATGCGCTATTTCCTGGAACTGTGCTGATTATAGTCAATTTCTGTCCTTTCATTTGGTGGTGCGGCAGAGAGCGTTGTTTTTTTTCTGATTGACTGCTTTTCACTTTCTAGATAATGCTGATTCATATTAATCGACGTATGATTATTCAGACTCATAAAGAAATGATGCACGATATATTCATGTCTTTATTGATATGGAAATAGTTTACATGACAACTTCTCAAAAAAAAGTTTTTCGCAGATTTTTTGAAGCTGCCAATTAGCAAGGAAAGCTCAAATGACAGGATACGAAAATGCAAGGAAAGGAAAATGGTCTATTTTATAATTCGAACGAAAATCGGAAACGTCGCCACCATGTCACAACCGTCCACTGGGCAGTTAAAAAACATTTTAGAATTGACTCACGAAGAAATTGGTACCGAGTATATTTTCCGATCCAGAGGATAGGTGAAAAAAACATTCTGTAAATGTAACAGTAATTCGAGGTCGTTTGTGAAAGAAATAAAGCGTAGCGGTCCTCTGCTTGAAATAATTTAGCCGTTGAATTTTTGAGCTGCAAGAGCCACGAGAAATGCTATCGCTTGAAGGCATCTCACACTTCGATGAAAATATGTGGACTGTGAAGATGGACTTTTCCCGAACTAATGCACTCAATTTGAGAACATCCAATGTTGGCAGTGCCCGTCGCCTAGTCGTTTGGCCTATTCTGAGAATTTTTGGTTTTCCAGATTAAAACTACGCATTTTGATTGGAGGGAGTGGACAGTTATGTTAGACGAGGTTGATACCAGTGTACCGGCGCCTGAGTGATGAACGGCTTATCGAGCATGGTGAGGCCTGTTGAATTGATACAAAAGGATATATTGCTTTTTTTATCATAATGTCAGTCAACATCTTTTCATACTCTAGGGTTCTCACGAATTCTTGCACATAATTTATCATGAAGCGCTTCTACTATGAAAAATACCTTAGCAAACGTTTATGAGCATGGATACGTTTTGTGGAATAACACTACTTGTTTAGATAGCTCAATGCAAGAGAACTGAAATGTTCTTACACAACACAACTGATAGTGGCTTTCCATTTCAAGCAAATCAATGGTTTCATTATGCGGATGATTCCGTGAAAGATACAACTTTTTGTGGAATGAGCCAAAGCAACATAGTGAGGAAAAATGTGTTTTCTTTTGGTCTCTGATTTAGGTGTAGTAGATACGGTGTGCGGCTCATGGGGCTGATTCACAGCATCCGGTACAATCACTAAAAACGAGGTGTATGCTGAGCACGTCTAATTGCATGATCCAGTAGAGGTTATAAGCACATCTGCTTTTATATTTCTATTTTTTTGCGACGATAGGCAGAGCGTACTCGACTTTTAATTATAATTACATATAGATCTATTACTAGCTGGCTTCATTTAGGAGAAATTTTGCGAATCCGAATGAAATAAGAACGGCACCATAGTGCACACGATTTCGCTACATTCAAGTTGGCATGTGAAGCTTACATATAATGATAGTATAATGAAGGTCCGTTTGATTATTGGGTTACCAACCCATTTGAGAAGCTGATTTGCATCCGAGGTCGCTTGTAAGCTGCTATAGCTGGCATCATATCGTGCACTTAACTCCACAGATGACAAAAAAAATGCCGTAAAAGACACAATCTCTCTCACTGAGTTGATGTATCGTTTATGGAAATTTCCATTCTTGTAAAAGAAAAACTTAGGATGGATTGGTCTCAGTTTCAGATACTGAATGGTACAATTGACTTCTCTACTTCCTATGTGAAAAACAGGAGTGCTACAATTCATTGGTGGGTAAACGATATTTTGAATTAGTCATCAAAAACGGTGAACTGCGATTGATAAGTTGAATCCACAAGTCACGATATTGATGCTGAATCCTCTTCCATTCCATAGAAGAAAAAAAAATGAATCGAATGAAGAACCATACTTGAGCATGTTTTTAGAGTTAGGATGAAGCATATTCTATTAGCTAATCACTTCTTTAATGATGTTTTGTGACGGGTTCTTTAACATACTCAAGTCTGTTTTATTATCACCTAGCACGAACATAACAATACATTGAAAAGCGACTATCCTTCGACTAGGCCGACTTTGGCAAAATAGATTCCGAAGATAACATTATAATCGACCGTTGGTTAGCTAATTTGCATGCTCCATATTTTGTATAAAATCTTAGTAAAGTATACTAGGATTCTTCACTGAAGATGGTTCGACTTAAACGAACCGAAGGAGAACACTCATACGAAAGCAAACATTCACAACAGAATCTAATCATCGGCTCGAAGAAGACGAAAACGTTGAAACGTTGGCAAGAAAAATCACACTTATCATTGTAGGGTATTTCCTGGACTACTCAGAAGCTATCATTGATTGATAAAGCAGAGATGGAAGGAAAGGCGGTTTTTCTAGGTTCGATCATAGTATGTCTAAAACGATGAATTGAGTATAGTACAGTAATTCACGAAAAATAGCGCTATGAAACATCTCCCTCATGCGATTTTAGGCAATACAGTCTTGTAAAAGCACAAATTTGGATTCACTGATTCGTACAGTATCGCACTGGAAGGACAGGGAGCATACCATGGAAAGGCTGCTCGTCGCTCACAATTTATTTCAAATGAAGAGATGGGAACTGCTGCAACACGGAACCATTCAAACATGAAACTGTCACAATACGGAGCTTCATGTTCAGCATTATTCACCGTTCATAATAAACACATGGTAATGTTGATGAATTACAGTAGTAACGGTGTCTTTGAATAGTCATTCAAGAGACAAGCAAGCAGAACTTATTATGAACTTAGTGGAACCTTCGGATTCACCCAATTTCTCGATCACCGTAGTAATGACACAATGTAGAAGAAATGTCCTTTCGATAATATGGTTCTATATCCAAAAGCAAGTCCAACTGTGTTCTTATTAGGCAATGCAAAAAAATCTAACTTAGTGTACTTTTTTAATATACCCAGTAATGTAGAGTGATATGCAAAAAACACTTGCGTCAGCTGAGACTCGAAACCAGACTTCACTCTATTCGGGAGCGTATGCTGAACTGTTGCACTACCGACGCCCGTTTTGATACCACTCTTTTGTGCTACAGCGTGTTATCTATCAACAGCCAACCGTCTACGGTTTCGCGTGGGGTCCACCCACTTATGCTGATTGATAATGGGTTTCAATCATCAATCAGAATTCAATTTATTTGACCGTCTATTGTGGTGGTATGATGTTTCAATGGCTGTTGACACATAACGCGCTGCGGCGTAAAGCAATGGTGTTGAAACGGGCGTCGGTTGTAAAACGGTTTTAGCACGCTCTCCCTGAGAGAGTGAAATCTGGGTTCGAAACCCAGCTGACGCAAGTGTTTTTGCACACCACTTTACATTATTGGGTTTATTAAAACATCATACCACCGCAATAGAGGTCAAATAATATGAATTTCGATTTACTACTGCACTTTTGCCCAGATAAGGTTTGTATTTCTCTTTTTAATCCGATGCTTACGCCTAGGCGATTTCGCCTTCCTCAAAGCACAGACGATGCAAAATGCCAAACCATATCCAAATATTTGGTCACTGCTTCTTATATTTAGTGACAATCTAATGAAAAGTCAGTTGGAATCACTACCTATTACGTGAAACCCGTCTTTCAACTATATGTGAGGGAAGGTCACCTTAATCAAACAAGATCTATACAACGATGTTTTGTCCTCTACGTTAAGATTCTCGCTACCATCTCAGAACGTCAACTGCATGTCCTTTTCTCCTATAGGTACCTAGAAGAGCACTTCTACGACTTTTCAACCTTTTATCTGAATGTTTTTTCATGGATACATGAAATAGACTATTTTTGTTATCACACAATTTTCAAGCGGGAGGTATGTTGCACCTGCAATAAGAATCTCAAATAGCTACGAAACGACAGCCATTGAGATAAGAGTGGGAAAGATAAATAGATCTCATAACGAAAGCAATAGTATGCAGATCGAAAAAGAAGGTAGCTTTGAAGTTATCTCTTATGTGAATCGAAGTAAGTACTGCGTTTGAGTAATGTCTTTGGAACACTGGTCTGGAAACTTCATGAAAATTGTAGAGATTCCTCCTAACACATTTGCCGCCATTTGGTCCGGAACCGTCTGTATGGCCGTCTGTGTAAAACAAAGTACTACATGATACGTTCCAATAATAGAGAGAAAGACAACATGGGTTCTAATACAATTTACCGGATATTTTATGAGACGTGTAAGGCCAATGGTTACAGTTCTATTACAGAGGCACACTTTTTCAACCTATAGGAGCAAAGCGATTTCTACTTACTCCCCAATTTCTGTAAAACATTCGCAACCTTAAATCTCGGCAAATCCATTCCTGCTCCACTCTCAAAAGACTTTTCAAGCATGCTGTAGTATCGATAATAGATGTAAATTTTACACATAGCGAATCTTTTGCCGCCAGAGCTTTTCTTCTAAAATTTTGACAATATTGAGCAATGGAGCTAAAATCTCGAGCTTCAATTACCACACTTTTACGAAAAAGCTCTTTAGTGCTCTGCAGCAGCGAAAATAAAATTAAGTTCTACACTCAACGTGTACCTAATGCTCGGCTCAGATGTGTGAAGAGCCATGTGAATGGGATTTCTCAACATTTGCAACAAACGGTAATGAGGTGGCTACGGCTTGTTAAGGGTGTTTTAGCATACTTTTAGTAGTTATTCGATCGAAATTTAGGTATTTCTTGAGGTAAATTTAACTTTCGAAAAAGTCTTTTTCAAACCGCAGAAGAATGAAAAGATGATCACGTTTTGCACTCCTGAGCTTAGGTTGCTTGGGCTTAGAA
This sequence comes from Parelaphostrongylus tenuis, assembly GCA_019055375.1. Taxonomy (NCBI): domain Eukaryota; kingdom Metazoa; phylum Nematoda; class Chromadorea; order Rhabditida; family Metastrongylidae; genus Parelaphostrongylus; species Parelaphostrongylus tenuis. Next base: position 6,463 of record JAHQIW010004842.1, on the reverse strand, counting down.
TGAGTGAAGCGTTTACTTGACAAGATAAAAAGAAGATAAAGTATCAGCTTGTAGAGCATGAAACGGAGGGGAATCTCAGATAAATAACGAAAGTATGCGCTGACATGTGGGCCAAGTGTGAAACATAAATTTATTCTCGCTGCTATAACTCTGAAAAGCTTCTAAGAAACTATCAAATGTTCAAAAGTGACAAAGCCTTTTAGATCAACTTCAAAGTCCAGAACTGAGCGGAAAGCTATATTGCCTGAGCATGACCAGTGATATAACACCTTACTTTGGATAGGTTTCCTATTTTTTTAAATTCGTTTTTTATTTCTAAAAGCACAGTGAGTGACCTCTCCCATATGTGTGACAGCACAGACGACCAGGTAAGTGAACATTGAGTATCTTATACTGAGTGGGCATTTGAATTGATTTTTCCATTAAATTGTCCCCTCAAATAGATACAATCAACCGAATATTCGAATACAGTTTGGTGCACTGTGTTCTCTAGACTCCTAAGAGGTGGTATCGCCGGAATGTTGTATACCGCATTTCAAAGAAGAATATCAACCTCTTTTGAGTTTTATCTAAAACAAGCCCAGTTCTCAACAAATATGGTTCTTCCTGGTTATCCGGATCCTAATGAAAAAACGACCCCCTTTACTGGACAAAAGCTTTTTACAGAAGTGTTAGTAATCATTCGAAAACTCAAAACACTAGCCACTGCCCTATATGACCGTTTATTGAGAGAACCTTTTTTGACGCTGTAAAACTCAAAATAAAATTGTATTTCTCATCGACCACGCAGTTTTACTATTACTTCGATGAAAGGACGAAAGGCATAAGATCGACTAAAGGAAATGTTTTAGTATCACAGTTAATCTCTTCTCTGGAATTTCTTTCGAGAATGTAGAAAAGTTCTAACTGATTAACCAAAATTGCACATTACATGCGTGATGCATCAGTACAATCGATCGATCACCATGATGAAACCATGGGCAGCCCCCTTGCGCCTCTCCTCCTAGTCCGAAGATTACCCAAGATTCCCATGCCCGCTTATGCATCAATATTATTTTCCCTGCTACACTGCACAACGGTCTTTTGAAAAAATAGCTAGAGCATTGGAGTCGTTGAAACTTGCGCTATCGAATGAATACTAGTAGTCTTGAAGAAAAATCCTCTCTTGTGGGAAAACGCATGTGAGAAACGTAAAGTTTTCTTTCTGCTATCGTTACACAAAGTCTGTTCAGAAAACAGCCAATATACGTAGTAGCTAAGGATTTAAGTTCCAAATGATTACAAAAGGTGAAGTGAAAATTTTTGCCCAGCGAAAGGAGTCTTCTTCATTTATCGCAGGATAACCGAGAAGAATCGAAATTTTTCAAATTCACGCCGAGGTTTATGAATCCAACTTCTGAAGTGGAAGAAATCTTATCCGGAAGCATATATGATTTGCTTGAAGTGCAAACGTCAGTGAGAGTTTGTTTTGTTAAAATCTGATGTCCTAGCCGTTTTATGCGACAAGGGAATGTGATAAGTTGGAAAACGATTCCACTGCAATTCACTAGCGAAGCTGATGGAACAGTAGCCAGTGCGTCTCTCTATAATTTTTTTTTTTTTGAAAGATCTGCCAATCTCTGCCGAAAACCGTTGTTTTGAGTAGAAATTTCAGCTATTTCGGAAACGTGGGAAACTTAGTAGATCGAACTGATTGCTTACAGCATAGAAATCACATTTTGATTAGCAGGTGATACTCTTCGAAAATAAACTTATCACTATATAATGTGTAACCGTTGCACAATTGAAATGGTATTTCACTGTATAAGATATGTATTGAGAAATCTTGTTATGTCCGTGCATCGCATATCATGAAGAACGGTGAGAAAACTAGAATGTTCCATAAACATCCACCTTGATGAGAAATTTAAAGCATTTGAGATGGTGAGCAAAGAACCTCTACTCATCATCAAATCACTTGCGTTCTTAACAACGTTCACTTTACTTTCTTATCTCGATACAGTGGACATATCGCCAAAGTGTTCAGATGTTGCTCTTCACATCAGGAAGCGATAATTTTATGCCTAAGTTTTTTTTCTGCGCGTATTCTCACAAAATTTCCTTCTCTTTCCCCATACTGACGATTTTTTGAGCCACCCAAAAATTCCTCAGAACATCTTCTTTTGGCTTTCAGTTGCTCACCTCAACAAAGAGATTTCGTAGGAGGACTAAATGAGTGGAACTGCTGAGAATATTGAGGCTTGATAAACACAAATTTTAATGTACACTTTTGTTCTTAAATGCTTTAAAGAAAATTGTGCCTGTTTCTGGCAGTCAATATCTGCTTTTACTGGTTTCTTCTAAAGTACACTTGTAATATCATCGCTCTGACGATTTTGAATATTTTTTTTCTGGAGAAGATTAAAATTTTATGTCGCAGCACTAAGAATGAGTAGGCAAAAACTGAGAGTAAGTTACGCTATTTGAGGATCGCGTATTCATTGGAATTTTTGTTGGAGTGATCAATCCACACATCACACAACATTTGGCATACATTTCACTTCTTCAACTGATCACTCTGTGCTCTGAAATAGCAGACTCTGTGGTAAAATTGTGTCGTAAGGGTTCTACTTTGAATTGAAGAGGTAAGAAACTCTTTCTCAACCCCCTCAAAAGTCCCAAAGAGATGCTAGTCGACATTCCTCAGGTGTAAATACTGAGTGCCAAGTTCGTTGTTGCTTTTTGAGTTATTAGATACAAAAATAGAAGAGCTATTACCGGCAGAGTCTGCTAAAATTTATTTACATATTTGAAAGATAAAAATGAATATTCTTACAAACCAAAAGTCCTACCCTCTGTGAACACTGGCGTGAGTGATGAAAAATGGAAAATTCTTAGGAACTTCCCTTTTCTTTATATGAAACTTGCACGAGGTTATTACTCCTCCCTTAAAACTGATGTGTCATCGATTTCTCCTTCGTCAAGCCTAGACGTACCATATCGTGCCGTGTACTATCAAAAGCTGTCTGATAAACAATAGTCTAAAAATTATGCAAGTATTATAGATTACCCACCCACACATTACGCCGCCAGTTGCCTCAAAACCGCTTGTACGACAGTCTATGTAAGTTAACAATTGCATGATGGTATACCCTAATGGTAAAGACGGAAGTGTCTTGATTTCGAACTTGTTCCATATGGTCGCGAAATCAATGCCGAACTCTACAGCGATCAAGTACACTTAGTCTGCGACGCGCTGAACGAAAAGTACTTAGCATTGAATTGTTGAAAGCCTGCATTGTTTCGGCAAAACAATGCCCAACCTCACACTGCAAAGATAACTAAGGAAAAGTTTCATGAGTAAGAGAAATTCGAGGTCTTAGCACACCTGGCTTACAGTTTAGATGCTGTGCGGTCAGATTATGGTCTCGTTTCCACTCAGTGAAACATTTTCTGCGTGGACGCCTATACGAGATATTTGATCAAGTTAAAGAGGCATGTCGTTAGTCGTTAATTCAAAGCCGAAGGAATGGCGATTTCCAAGAACATCGGAAGCTTGCAGATTACAGGCAAAAGATGAAACCACTCTGCATTGCTGGGTATATTGAGTGGCCGTCAAATAAAATCAATGCTGAAAAATCATAGCTGTTCTTAATTATATCTATGTATAAACCTTGGAATTTCGGCTGGATTCTGAGGAACTTCTTCTTAACCTAATATTTTGCAATTCTCTCATCGCATCTAATGCAACGTCTATATGTTGATAATAGAAGAACTGTTTTTCAAGAATCTCGTTTACTAGGTTATGAACACTTCACGGCACGTCATTGAAGAGAATGTGTAACATCGTTCAGATTTTTTGAAGAGTCTACCATTGTTCAAAGCTTGTGCCTAAATTATCTAATTAATTGGATAATTGGACGGCTAAACTTCACTAGTTGTGCGGATCCCAGCACATCCAGCACATTTTCCATTCGTTCTTTCTTCTCGCGATTGTCGCCCATGGTGGTGACATTAGACTAAAAATCGGATTTTCAGCTGTAAATTTTACATGTGATCAAAACCTTTTGCTTGAGATAATTACTTCAGTATATTTTTAAAAAGTCAACTATCAAGGCTTCCTGATAGTCTGCAAATAACTAACCCCTTCTTGCACAAAATCTCCATTGTATATATGGTGTAAATCGTAAGCACATTCCGTGTAAAATTCCTAACAAATTGCAGTTATCAGCGAAATTTTCTAGTGTATTCATTGGCTAGTGTATCTTGTAACAAAAGTGAAATGACCGTATTTTCTGAAGGGGCTGTGTGGTCAGTCCAACACTGTCAAAGTGTCGCAGCTGGAGTTAAAAACATACATTTTGGCAAGTGAGATCTTTCGTAAAGATTTCATCAGATGATTATTTCTGGAAACATTCCGTAAAAAAAGGCTAAATTGTTCTAGCATCAAATAGGTTTACAGCAAAACGGTAGTCACAATGAGATTTCATGTGCGATTAGGTTTGACGATGCAATTGGGAGCCCATTTTTGTTTTCTAGAGTACAGCAAAGCGATGATCCTCAACTCTTACTGCGACAACTTGGAGCAATATGGACATTTTTGAGAAGCACTTGTCGCTTTTCAAGCGCTGAGTTTTTTTGAATAGATCAAGAGGAGTACAGTTATAAATGCTTGCGATGCAGATAAATCTCGTGATTAATAGCTGCATGGCGATGATACAAATAGAAGGTGTTTCAAATCGTACGTGATAAGAAGGTAATTTTGAGCAGGCCTACCAAAATATTGATATTCTCGCCAAGCCCCTGACAGATTTTTGTGCTTATGGATGTGTTAAGCGTCCTTATGGAGGTTTCCCATATCTGACGCATACTTTTTTGGATGAAACATTGCTCATATCTTTCAAACTTACCCTCGGCGTGCTTTTTTTCCATTTACTTAACGGAATAAAGATCGTTTGAGTGCTTATATCTTGCTTTTTCATGAAAAGTCAGAGTTTATTATAACAAACGGATCAATCATAAGTTTCACTCGTCTTCTACTTTTGAGTGTCTAACCTCCAAGCCCAATTTGAATTCGCCCTGCAGATGGTTAATTTTATTTCCATGTCTGTGAACAATTTGAGAATGTGCTATAGATTAGTTTGAAAGATATTTATTAATGTGATAGAAAATACTTTATGGTTGGATTACTTTAGCAGGAGGACACATGTCGATATGCTGACAAGTCCTATAAGATTGAGTATCAAAATCTTCGCCCAAAAATTCTATAATATATACTACAGTGTATTTGAAATTGTACAAGGAACTGGCATTACATCTGAGATTACCCGGATTTAATGAGCAATTTTCATGTTCGATGAGATGTAACTCCAAATAGTTTTGAACATCTTGTTTTAGTTTTAGACCTCGTGATAACATTACTCTACGTACTGAAATACTAATATTGAGCTAAACTACAATGCACAGGAGCTGTAGAATGCTGATATTGGGAGAAATAACTGTTAGAGCTTTATCTCTTTTAGTGAGAAACTCATTGCAAGCATTATATGACGTCTTCAACATTCCAAAACTCTGAAAATCGTAAGAATTTAGATGATAAATCCAAAAAGTAGAGTAGTAGGCAAAAATGCTTGCGTCAGCCGGGATTCTAACTCAGATCTCACTTTTTCCGAGAGCGTGCGCTGAACCGTTGCACCACCGACACTAAAGTGATTTCTGATTGCGGTATGCACAGCGAGCGTCGGTGGTGCAACGGTTCAGCACACGCTCCCGGAAAGATGAGATCTGAATTCGAATCCCGGCTGACGCAAACATTTTTGCACACCACTCTACTTTTTTGGGCTTATTGTAACATCATACCACTGCAATACGCGGTCAAATAAAATAATTTCGGCTGAGATGATAGTTGAAGACACTATATCTATCTTACTGCTTCGCTGGTCACAAAGTTGCAGGTTTAGATTTATCATATTAACAGCGACTTATTAATTTATAAATTACCCAGGTGTCTTGGTAGTAGTTCATGAACACAGAAAAGAAAATCCTTTATTCATTCAATATGTTACAGCGATTAGACTTTCAAATAACTTTTGTACCAGTGTCCTTCATCCCTATTTTCCATTGACGTAAACAATATCCACATATTGCCTATAATGTACACCGAACTGCGGATCTATGTGCTAAGCCTTAACCTATCGCATAGTGGACGCGGAAGGCATTCTATAACCGCTTTAAACAGATCGTTTTCTGATAATGGGTTGACGTGCAGATTTGGAAGCATTTTCCGAGAGAAAGGGCAGAAAGGGAGAACCCCACAGGAGTGTGTCAGCCTACTAGCGTGCATCTTTGAAAACGCAAAAAAATACTGTCACTTCAAGCATTATTAAACAGCAATTCTTTCTTGCTTAGTAGCATGCTTTGCGGGATCTATTTTGGAAGGGATCATATAGACGTTAGAGAACGGAAAAGAATTTTTCAGTATGTT